>VZUI01095903.1:0-48815 GCA_013401135.1 Cettia cetti | reverse complement strand
CTGGGCTGGGCTGAGCTGGGCTGAGCAGGGCTGGGATGGGCTGAGCTGAGCTGGACTAAGCCGGGCTGGGCTGGGCTGCGTTGGGCTGAGCTGGACTGGGCTGTGCTGAGCTGTGCTGGGCTGTGCTGGGCTGAGCTGGGTTGAGCGGGGCTTCTGCGGGGCTGAGCGTGGCTGGGCTGTGCTGGGCTGTGCTGGGCTGGGCTGGGCTGGGCTGGGCTGGGCTGGGCTGGGCCGGGCTCGGCTCGGCTGGGCTTCGCAGGGTATGTTCCCTTTCCTGGGAAGGGGATTTCCTGATTCCTCTCTGATTTCCCACCTCCGAGGGGTTCTTCACCCTCATTTATGTTCTTCAGCGATTTTCCTCGCACGCCCTGCCCCCCAATCATTTTTTTCCTGCTTTCTCAACATCTCTGCATCAGCTGTAAATAGCAATTCCTGGATAAAGTCTAGAAATCCACATCCATTCTGGAGGTGGGCAGGGAGCTGAGTGCAGATCCCTGGTTCTGGAGTCAGTTCCTGCCGTGCTCTCCCGAGCAATGCACCTGGAGAAGGTGCTGGGGCTCCTGCCTGAGCAAAGATGGGAGGATTTGGCTTTGAACTATTTCTGTCACACAGACAACAATGACTATTGTCTGCTGGCAGACCCGTTCCCACGTCGTGTTTAGCATCCGCCTTCCACACACTTCCAGTGTAGTAAACATGGTGGTTAGGAGGGAACAGAGACACATTCAGTGCCATTTCTCTTGGGACACATTTTACCTAAAACAAGGCAATTCACCATATGTTCCCCCTCTCCAAAGTTTTAACAGGGACTTTAGTCAGCCTCATTGTATCCCTGCTCTTGAAGGTTTGTCTCCTCACTAGGCCCTATGGAAAGAGGGGAGGAGGAGGAAGGTCAGAGGGGGGTGTTAAACACCTCTAACACCAGTGACATCATCTCCCCTGTGCCCACTCTGTCATTTCTGATCAAAGGGGCCTGCAAAGGGAGTATCTGTCCCCTGAGGATGGGAGGGTTTTCCTCTGAACCAGGGTAAGACTGAAGTGGAGCCTTGCATTGTGTGTTTTAGCCGTAGAGAGTGCTCGCACACGCTCACACACATTAAAAAGCTATGTAACTCCAGCAGAGCTCTTCCCATGCTCCCAGACTCCAGCTCGTGATCAGAGAAGGCATGACGAGTATGGAATTGCCAGCGCTCCCCCAGCCATTTCCCTGCTTCCCTGTCTGCTGCTCGTCTGCCTTTCCAGTAGTGAAATCATTCCCGAGTTCCCGGGAATCTGCAAAGAGCCATAAAACAAACGCAGGCACACCAAACGTAGAGGGTTTTCTGCTGAGTTGCAAAGGGCTTTGGAGTCAGACAAACCCCAAATCAATGCCTGGAGCCAACTACAAGAGAGAAAGCTACACTGGAGGAGCAAACCACCTACTGCTAGCCCTGCAAAGAAGACAGCATGTGTGTGCTCATGTGAACTTCTGAAGGTTTGATTTACACAGCAAGAGCATCAATGCAGCTATTCCTGCACGCTCCAGTGTGTGTGCACCCCACCTGTGTGGCTGAGCGTGCGGGAGCCGCGGGGCCGCAGAGCCTGGAGAGGTGTTTGCATCCCCGGCAGAGCGAGCCCCAGGCGCTGTGCCCGAGCACGGGGTGGGCTCTGAGTCCCGCAGCATGTGCTGGGTGTGCTCGGCGTCTGCATGCTCCAGGGAGACCACGGTGGCTTGTCTGGGGTGTGTGGGAGGGAGACAGTCCAGGGCTGTCTGTCTGCTACTCACAAGCAGAGCTGATCGATATTTTTCCTTTTTAAGGAACCTTTTTCAAAAACCTTTCATGTTCCTTACACCAAAGCCACATCTCCTCTTCGCTCGATCCCTCCTCCTCTCACTGTCTCTCCAATACTTCTCTACAACTCCTGGGAAAGCAGATTTACTGCCACGAAGAAATTATTATTACACAACCAGATGAGCAGCCGGAGTAAAGCACGAAGGATCCTTCTGTCCTGCCTAGTGCACGGCCAAATTCAAACACCAATTCTGCCAGCGTTTCCTGTGCTGCTGGGTTCCCTCCATGAAGAGGAGACTGCATCCGAGAAGTGACACCTCCTCCCCTTCCCCACCCTCAGGTACCAGCACGGGGGAACTCTCCAAAGCCAAAACACACACACCTATGACCGCCCTCCTCTCCCCACATCGTCTCTGGGGCTTTAGCCCCAGGCTGTGCCGGACCTCGGGGATGATGCAACGGCACGGAGATGCCTCCGTCCCGCCATTCCCCGAGGACTGGAAAAAGGCAAAGTTATGCTCCGCACCAGCCTCGCAAGCAGCAAGGAAAGGGAAAATCATCGTGGGGAAAACGCATCTCCAGCCCCGCGGGGTACAGCTCCCCGCCATCCCTACCCTTCCCCGGCGCTGCCGCTGTCTCCCATCCCCGCTGGAAGTAGAGGCAATCAGCCCAGTGTGGGATTCGAGGCGACAGACTTTCCTTTTCCTCCGCGATTTGCTTGTCACTTGCGAAAGCGGAGCAGTGGATTAAGTGGAGATGACACCATCTCCTTGGGGACGGTCCCCCCCTGCTCCGGGATGTATCGATACTCCGGAATACAGATGGATCCTGGCTGCCTCCCACCCCCACCGCCACCCCCGCCTCGCCGCCAGCCCAGCCGAGCCGGGGCTGAACCCCAATCTCCGGGCATCCTCCGGGCGGGGGGGCTGCCCCAGTAACAAGCAGCGCTCCCAGCCTCCCCAGTGCGCGAATCCCGGCCCCTCGCTCAGCACCACGCAGGCAGAACGGCGAAGGGAGCTGCGGGACTTGGCCGTTCATCCATCCCTCCATCCCTCCATCCCTCCATCCATCCATCCCCCGGTCACTCGGGCTGCCCAGGGCGGGGGTGCAGCGGGGGCCGCGTTACACAACGCGCGGCAGGACGGGGGAGCCGGCCCCGGGCAGGGGCAGCGCCGCAGCCGCAGCGCAGCGCTCGCCTTACCTGATGCTAATGTCCCTCTGTGGCGGAGATCGGCTCGCCCGCGGGTTTTATTCGGCTCGGTAGGAACTTGTGGGAGAGCTTCTCTGTCCAGCTCGCATACTGGGTGCGGGGCTGATACTGCAGGCGTGAAAATCCTGGGGCTCTAGCAGTCCTTTTCATGCTCAGACAGAAAATCCCCTTCCTTGATCCAGATCGCGGGCATTAAGGGCAGAGGCAAGGAAAAAAAAAATCCGCTTCTCTCCTTCTTCCTTTTCCTTTTTCTTGCTTTTTTTTTTCCCCCTTCCTGTGCTCCCCCCTCTCTTCTGCTGCTCAGTTCGTAGCCATCGGGGGAAAGAGCAGAGGCAGCAGGGAGAATGGAGAGGGGGTTAGAAATAAAAATGAAAAGAGCTCCAGGAGGGAAGCGAGAGGCTGGGCTTGCCACCGGGGGAGGGGCTTGGAGCGGGCTGGAGAGGATGAATGGGGAAGAGGAGAGCAGGGCGGAGCCCCAGCTTGGCCATTTTATTCCAAGAAGTGTTTTGTACATAATTAGAGAAGGGGAGGGGCCGGGCTAAAAGGAGGGACTTAAGCTCCGGCCAGACGGAGCCTGGGCCGTGGGCAGGGAGGCTGAGACCGGGAAGGGCCGCGGGATGGGGCTGAAACTTCTCTGCCGAGGGGCGATCCGAGGGGCTTTGGGGAGGAGGCTGCAGCGCGGCCGGTTGCAGTTCCAGGAAGACACCATTTATTTCATTTTTTATTTTTTTTTTCACCCCCATTGCCTTCAGTTTTCTCCTCCGGGTCCGGACAGCGCCCGGCTGGTTCTGCCGAGCCGGGAGCTGCTGGAGAGCCGGATCGGGGATCCGCCGCGGGGATCCCGCCCCTCCCGGGAGCTGCGCCCGGGCCGAGCCGCTCCCAGCCCCGGCGGGCGCGGGTCAGCACCGCGGACAGCGCCGCCCGCGCCGGGGAGCCGAGCCGGGCCGAGATGAGCCGAGCCGGGCCGAGATGAGCCGAGCCGGGCCGAAATGAGCCGAGCCGGGCCGAGATGAGCCGAGCCGGGCAGAGATGAGCCGAGCCAAGCCAGGCCGAGATGAGCCGAGCCGGGCCGAGATGAGACAGGCCAAGATGAGCCAGGCTGAGACGAGCCGAACTGAGCCAGGCTGAGATGAGCCAGGCCGAGCCGGGCTGAGCCAGACTGAGTTGAGCTGAACAGAGCCGGGCTGAGCCGAGCCAAACTGAGCCAGGCTGAGATGAGACAGGCCGAGATGAGCCAGGCTGAGCTGGACTGAGATGAGCCAGGCCGAGCTGGACTGAGATGAGCCAGGCTGAGTTCAGCCGAGCCGGGCCGGGCTGGGCTGAGCTGAGTCAGGCTGAGCTGAGCCAAGCAGAACTGAGCTGAACTAACCCTGGAGGCAGCCCGCTGCTCTCCTGGCCTGGCTGTGCCCCGGGTGAAAGTGCCACTGCTGGGCTTGGGGTGGCTTGGGGTGAGGAGTGGAAATGGAGCTGAGTCAAGGACGTGACCCACCCAGGCCAGCCTCAGCAGAGCAGCAAAGGCAGCCCAGTGTAGGGGCTGTGATGGGAGGTTTCCAAACACTACCCCCAGGCTGGGCTGGGCTGGGCAAAAAATCAGTGACCTCATGCAGGGTTTGTGGGCCAATGGAGGGCAATGGGAGACACCCTCCTTCCTGCAAGGACAAGCCCTTCTCTGGCCTGCAAGGACACTTTGTCCTTCTCTCACCCATCCCCTGTGGCTACAAAACATTGTCTTAAGCTAAATCTGCAGCAAATCTTTCCTAAGCAGAATTAGAAGCTGTTTTGTTAAACTCCAAGCTGCTCCAATAGGCTGAAGCTTAGCTTATCTCAGTTACAGAGTACCCAAATCTCCCGATTTTCCAAGTGACTGTTTCCAAACCACTTTTCCAAGTGACTGTTCAGCCACAAAGCACACTTCCTGGTGAGCCACCTTGGATTCTGTCACACTGGCTCAAATAAAAGGCTGAAATTATTCTCACAGATCCCCTTGGTGCAAGGCCACAGAGGAAACTCCACAGCAGGGAAAATTCAGGAACTGGGTCTTACACAGAACATATAAACAAGGTCAAAGCCCTTGTTTAAACAAATAAATGGTGCTTGGGGTTATCATCAGTGTGATTTTTCATTGATGTTCTTGGCATTTACCAGAAACAGGAGGGGAACCCTTGTGTCCTACACGAGGCTGTTTGAAATGAAAGCAAAGGCTCCGTGAACCTGCAGTGCAGCCACGTGGGGTTTGCCAGCTCAACCAATGGAACAGTTCTGGGTGTCTCTCCTCACTACGCCTGAGCAGGCTTCTGTGATTTGGTCTAGCAGGATTTGGCAGCACCCAGAATGATATTTCAGATTCCTGGGCAGAGGGAGAGAGAGAAAACGAGTGAGATGACACTCTTCAGGCACCCAGAGGCCTCACAGAGCCAGGGAACATTTCATCACCCACGGGCTGGAGCTGTATCAGGGGAGGGTTGGGTTGGATGTCAGGAAAAGGTCCTTGTCCCAGAGGGTCCTGCTGCTACTAAGGGAAAATGTCTTTACAGGTAATGGAAGACTTTCCTAAGACCGAGTATTTCATGTGGAGAACAGGACAAACACACATATAGCCAATATCGACATGAGTTAAGGACAAGATTTTACTTTTTACTGTAGAACTGAGGCAATAGTACTTCTTGAGAGGAGGAAAATATTATTCAATGTTTATTAAAAAATGTTTCCAGTGTCCATGGTTGAGCTGTCTTTGGCTATTAAGGTTGGCACTGCCCAGGCTCCCCAGGGAATGGGCACAGCCCTGAGGCTGCCAGAGCTCCAGGAGTGCCTGGACAATGCTCACAAGGACACGGTGGGATTGTTGGGGTGCCTGTGCAGGGCCAGGAGCTGGGCTGGATGATCCTGGTGGGTCCCTTCCAACTCGGGGTGTTCCATGATTCTGTAATTCTGTGATATAAACTCTCTACACAGTAACACCTCCATCCAGAAAGCCAAAGTCAATCAACTCCTGGGGCAGGTGTCCTGCCTGGAAATAATATTTTTCTATCAATATAATAAAAATATAATTAGAGGGAAACATAAAGCAATGTAAAAAGAATAGTTTTGCTTATAATTTTCCTGTCCAGAATGTTTTCCCTGTCTCCCCCACCAAATCACACACACTGTTTGCTGCCTCGTTTGCTGAAGCTTTGACTGTCTCTGTATCAAAAGCAGATTATTTGGTGCATTGAGTATTCAACATGTTCTCTTACAGTATTGTTGTGTTCAATGAGCTTTGCTCATCTGAATGGACACTCACTGCATAGTCCACTGGTTTAATTTGCTGCTTTGGAAACCTAAGCAGGTTACAGCATATTTGGCTATGTGTCTGTTCTTATGTGTCAAAGATAAGGTTTCTGGATGCTGTTTTTAAAAACAAAATTATTTCACTTCAGTAGCTTTCTCTTTTCAGTGGTCTCTTCTTTTTAGTCTTGGGTATTTCAACTCACCTTCTCCCTACAATGAACAAAGCCTTGATCTTCACCCCAAATCAGCAAAGCTCCATTGAACAAGGATTTCTATTTCTTCTTCCAGTAAGGAGTTTTTTTTTTGAGCTTTTAACAATTTTAGCACATCCAATCTTCACTTTTTTCACCCTTCTTTCCACAGATGTCTTTAAAGCAATGTTTGGACTTTTTTAAACTATAATATTGTCCCCATGATGAAAATAGAAACCAGTCTATCAGGGGAGGATATGAAGGAGAACAGAAATTCACAACACATGGGGTGAAAAGAGAGAGCAATTTGCATGCACTGGGCAAACAAAGAATTATGGTACTGATGAGGATGGGGAAACAGTAATTTGTACTCTTTATTAGAAGTTTAGGAAGAGATCACATGGAATTGAGAGACCTAGAAAGCAGAGAAGTGTCCGTGTTGATCACTTAACAGCTGCCACAAGGATGGACAAGGAGGTTCCCAGGGTGAGTTCCAGGTGTGCTGTGGGTGAACCCCAGTGCTCAGCACAGCACAGTCATCCCCTCACTGCCCTCCAGCCCAAACTCCAGGGTTCTTGGGGAAGAGGAAAGGGCAGATAAAAGCAAGAAAACTTGGTGGTCAAGTGGGAAAAAAAATCAAAATGGAAGCAGTAGAAGATGACTAAAAGAAAACAAAAGAAGTGAGACAAAGGCAAGAACTCAGCATGTCCCACAGGTAGAGAAGTACCCAGCTGAATCTCAAGCAAAAGATGAATAATTTCACTGAAATCCTCTCTTTTCCCCCTTTTCATTGCTGAGCAAGATATTCATTATCAAAATCATCAGTGTGTTAACAGCAAATGTTTTGGTCACAGACCTACAACAGGATCCTATGAGCTGCTGTAAAGGAAATTCATCCTACCCCAAACAGGCCAGCACAAAGTGCTGTTATTGTCCCTTGCAAAAGGAGCTGTATGTGCCAGCTGCACACAGCCAATTCTTCATCTCTGTTTGTGATTCTACAGCAAAACTCACTCCAGAGTCCCATGAGCTGGTGAAGATATTCAGACTCCACTCTGTGTTCTTCTCATGCTACTGGCAAACTTTTCTTTCCCACATATCCTGTTGTGCTGTCCTCCTTGAGGATGCACAATGTATTCTTGTCAAGGTTTCACAGACTTCATTGTTTATTACAGGCTAAAAATGGATTAAACTTGCTTTGTGAGCATTGTATTGATATTCTGGTGCTCTCCCAGTCTCTCGTGAAATATATTTCCTCTTTCTTCTCTGCAAACAATATCACAGCCAGCAGTGATCTTACTCAGACTGTGCTTTGTGCTGGCTGCAGAGATGTCCTGGGCCCCAACCAGGTTCACCTGCTGCTGGTGTCCCTGAACACCTGGATGAGTGTCTCAGTGTTCCCCAGGCAGGATGGGGGACACCAAAGGCTCTGTGGCCAGACAAGCACAGGCTGTTCTAACGGATGGCAGCAAAGGCTGTCAGTGGGCTCAGGGGTCTGGCCAAGAGGCAAGGAGCAAACACAGCCTGTTTCCATCACCCCCAAATGCAGAATTAAAGGATTCAGCTGAGTCTTCAGCAGTAGCTGGGGAAAGGCTGGAACCCCCAGCCAAGACAGAATGCTGACAGGTCCCAACAGAGTGGGCAGAAGCAGTAGGGAAATGGTTGGGGGTTTGTTTTCCTAAACGGAGTTTCTGATATCTGGTTCCCCTGCATTAAACTGAATTATCATCCTCAGTGCAGTTCTTAGAGATACCTTAAAAATTCTGACCTCACTCATCACCAAATAGGTGCTTCCCCATCTTTGCATTATTCTGAAATTAACAAATCCCAAATATATCAGTTTAGATAAATCTCTTTCCAGGTTCAAACTAACAAAGGCAGAAATGCCTTAACTTCAGGATCAAACTCCAGCTGTCCTGGGCACCCATCTTGCAGGACACTGTTCTGAGCACCATGAGCTTCTGGGGTTGTAGAATGAGATTTTCAATTTCCTGAGATCCAGCTTTCTAATTAGCTTTTTTGATATTTTGTCCTGCTGGTCTGCTTCTTAGCAGATGTCTTGTGAGAAATAAATAATAGTGATTTATCTTTCATTGAATTTTAAAATAAGGCAGGGACCACTCTGAGGCCAAATCTAGGAAAACATGGTGGGCAGAAAGAGCAGTGGGAATTGGTTTTTTCCCAGCTCTGAAGACTGTTTCCAGACTGTCTTTGATATGACAGTTCCTGGCCAAGACTAGAGGATACAAATTAATGATTTGATCAATTGGATTCGTGGAGAATTAGACCAGGCCAGACATTTGGTTTCAGGTATTCATCTAAACATTCTCTGCAGTTAACAGAAAGTGGTAATTTTAACTCTACAGGTGTAATCTTCCTGTTATCTTAGAGAGTGTCTTTGACATGGCTTGAATTTCCTTCTGAAATTGTCACTCTCTATGTTGACTCTAAAGGGAAGCAAATCAGTGCTTAGATGAATTCCTAAATTTTAGAAGGATGAAGCCATAGGATTTGAATACTTTCCTTTACAGCTTGCTGTGGTGCATGGAAGAGCAAGTAAAATGAACATATATCTGCTGATTTTCCCATTTAGGCACCAATCCATATTCTTTATTAGCAGTCTTTCATATTCACTATTGTTGCTATTGTGTGGGACCAAGCACAAGTCATCAGTATTCATCACCTGCAGTTTAGTTTCCTTCTGAACTTGGACTGTGACTTTCAAAAGGGAACTACTTGTAACTCCCAGCCCGTCATGAGCTGCACAGAAGGCTTCAAGCCTCACTCTGCCTCTATCTGCAATCACTCAGCACTTCAGACCACTCAAAAAAAAAAAAAAAAAAAAAAAAAAAAAAAAGGCAGATGAAACCCATGTGCACTAAAATGCAGGGGCTAGAGTGTTCAGTGGATTTTTTTTTTTTTCTTATGCCTCACTCCAGCATATCTATGTTCTTGTAAGTGTTTCACATCTCACAGAGCCCCCATAAAATTCACTGCAAAGGAGATGGCAAAGCAAGAGGTGTGGATATTATGAAGCAGGCATGAGGAAAAGAGGGTTTAGCTTGATTAAGCATTGCAGAAGAGCCACGGTCATCCAGAGTCCAAGCTAATTCTGAAGAGGGAGAGGGTCAGTGCCTCTGCTCTGATTTCCCCATCCAGGGGGGCTGTGCTGAGGTCCTCCATTGGATGTGAGCATGGAACACTGGTACAGCCCCAGCAGAAACCCAAGTCATGCCACAAACACATCCCACAGCATGGCTGTTCAATTGATCTGACCCATCCTAACTGTCTGGGAGGGGTGGCTTTGTCTTTTTCTCCCTGGATTATAAACACAGCCAGGTCACCCGGCTCTCTGCCACACAACACAGCAGGGAAACTCTGTTTTCTGGAGCCTAAGGGTCCAAATCTCCAGGACAGGGAGTCCAGAATGTTCCAACAGACTCATGCAACCTAAATGCACTTTTTTCAACAACAGAGGTCCAGGTCAGAATGGACCATCACCATTATCCTTGGACCAATATACCTGGCAACTATTGAACACAGGGGAAGGAATAAAAAGTAGCTTTTTTTTTTTTTTTTCACTGCTGGGTATTATTTGTTATTTATTTGGGAGAAAATCTGAACCAGTGAGGAAAGCCATGTCTTTGAGCTTGCTGCTGCTCTGAGATAACTGCATTTTGCCTCAGGTATGCACTGAGTCACCAGGTTGATGGCTGGTGCATTCCAGCACCCTGAGAAGTGGAGCTGTTGTTGCCTCACAGTAACCACATGCCTTGAGCAATATTATTTCTCACCTACAACAGGGACTTTTTATCTGGTTAAGACAAAGTGATGCCATCGATTTTCAGGAACTATGTTGAAAGTGCTTCACAAAAACTCTGCATAAACGCAGCCCCTCGGGCTATTCTGGTTAGTGGTCAGAGCAGGAAAGGACAAATCAAAACATTCAGGAATCTATTTACAGAAACATGGTCAGGTAAGCCAAGAAGGAGCCGTGGTGTGTGTACCCTATCCAGGTGTCTAGGACCAGGATCTTTGTGTGGAACACAGCTGTTTAGATGCAGCTTTTATGGCACTGTTTCCCAAGCAGCATGTTAAAGAGTGAGTATAAAAACTCCAGTTCGTTTATTTTATTTGGATGCTTCCCAAAGCAAAGACTGCTACACACTCTGTGTGTGCACACCTCTCCCTGAGCAGCCCTGAACTCAGCTGCTGCCTTTCCATGGAAATGGGGATATTCTTGACAAGGAACTTTGCTCAACCCTTCTTCAATTCCTGCTGCCTGGTACCAGCAGGTTTCAGATTGCCATACCAATCACTTCATTCTCTGTGGGTTAAACATGAGGCACAAATTCAGTCTGGGGAATCCTAGATGTTCTTAATTCCTCTATTTTCCCCTCTGGGTATCCATTTTCCTGTGGCAGCTCTGAACCAGCCCAGATGTCCCCTCGAGAGCATTGTCACCCCAGTGTCCCAGTGCTGTTCCAGGTTTGTACCCTGGGCTCAGTCTCTACAGCTGACACCATTTTTTGGATGCCAGCAATGAATTCTGCTCACAGGCACTCAAGGCAACTGAGAGGCCTGTGGCTGTCAAGTGTTTCTTCTTGTCGTGCTCAGTTCTTGTTTTCAAGCTCTTCTTATGCCTGTGACACCTTCTCCAGGAATAAACATTTCTTTCCCTGTTAGTTATAGACCAATTCAGCATTTAACTCTTCCAAGGTTTCCTGAGGAAAATCACCCAGCTCACCTCTGGAGGGAGTGATCCATTGTATGAAGCGTTCAGGACCAACTTGGACACCTGGGATCTATTTTTAGCTCTGCTGCTGCTGATAGACACATATTCTCAAGGGAATCACTTTACTTCTCCTCACTTTTCCTTGCATCTGTGTAATACAAGTGGTAAAATACAGATCTAATCCTCTTGTCAGGATTATTTGTGTTGGTGTAGCTTCCACCTGGAAGCCAGACTGACCTAACTGCAGTTGCCCCCCCAATTTTTTTTTGCTTACACAACGCAAAGGCATGAATGCAGCCATAAATTGAGGTATTTATGGTACAACTGAGAGCACCATGGTTTGCAGTTATCCACACCAGCAGGACTAAACCACCACGGGAATTCTAACAGCCTCTATCAAGGCCTCTTTGGGCTCTGTAGATCATCCTGAGGGAAGTTCTAAGGTTTGCCTCACACACCTGGTACGGCAACAGGTGAGGTCAAAAGGAAGCAGCACTGACCCTGTTGTTCATGAGGGGGATGTAGAAAGAACCTGTCTTGCACAAAATCAGAGGCAGAACTTGGAAAAAACTCAGTGCCAGACCTCAGTTAAATGTCTTCAATCTCCAAATCATCCATCTCTACACGTGTTGACAAAAACCACTCTATAGGGGCAAAGTAATTATTTTTATTCTCTTTCTTTCCTTGCTGCTTCACCAATACTCGATCAATATTGTCATTAGAGCTCTGAGAATAGGTTCCGTTGGTTAATCTGTGCCTTGAGTACAACAGGGAGAGAAAGGAAAACAAAAGCCCCTCAATCATGTCGCACTTCCAGAGCCATCACCAGTGCCTTTGTTTGGGAACAGGGGCACATCCGTGGATGTCTCTTTCACAAACAACAAGGCACATGCTCCTGGCTTTTCAATAGGCATTTGGAGCCCAGGAGAGCTCTCTCACCAGGGGCAATTTGTAGGTAGGTCAGGTTTGGAGGATGAACCGACTGAGGTACCCTATAAATAGCTGGCTTATTGTGTATTTAGTGTATGCCTTTAACAGGCTTATGCTGCCATTAAGTCTTGTGTGGAAGAAGGGAGCCATTGTGCCACTGCAACACCGACCTAATTAGCTTTGCTGAGGATTTCTTTAACAGGTTTATTCTAACAAGTTTATTCTTTAAATGCCTGATAACTGATTTGTTATAAGTCCTTTTAATGAGTCTCTGTCTTCTTCTGCTGGTTTAATTCGTGTTGCTGCTGCTCAGTAAGGTTTTGCATCTACACAGAAGGCTTATTGTGATGTGCTTAGGCTTTGATAAGCTTTATTCTTGCAGCAGGTTCCTTTCAATGTGCTGAAGTAGGTGGAGGCACGTATATTCCTGTAAATAGGAACGTGTGGAAGAGGGAACTTTTTTCTGAATTGCATTTCAGTGCTGTGCCTTTCATCCAGAGAGGCCCGGGCAGTCTCACTAACTCCTGCACTCAGATTCTGCTTGCTGAAAGGAAAGCCTGCCATTGATTTCAAGTGGGTTTCTAATCACAGAAAAAAAATCCTGATTGGTGCATTCACCAACAAAATGATAAGGGGTTAATTGTGCCAAAGATAACTCCAGACATGATCTGAGCCTGCTGATATCTCCACAGCACCCCGAGGGTCCCTTGGGTGACAGGGTGAGGGGTTCCCTGGCCTTGCAGCACCATGTAGGACATGGGGCTGTTCTGACCCTGCTGCTGAAGGTGAGATGGTTTCAAATCCTCTGACTGGGCAAAGTATCCTATTACAGCCTCTCCAGGCTCTCAGAATGTGCAGAGATGCACACTTTCCTTTGTGCACCTCCAAACACCTCTGTTCTGGAGGCAATTAAACATAAATTTAGCTGCACTCTTACGAGATATTGTTTCTGTGTTACTTCAGCAGGAAGGGAAACTCAAGCAAGACCTGTCAGAGAATTAATCAGAATTGCCCCACAGATCACTGGAATAGATTTTAGCTTTCCCAGCCCAGCCCTGCAATCTCAGGCTTTGTGTTCTCCATGTAGGAATAAATATCAGCTTGTTCTAGAATAAAAGAAGAAAGCACCTTTGTTTAGGCCAAAAAACATTATTGTTCTTCAGATTCAAATAATAATTATAATTGATAGTTAATAGTACACAGATAATTTTAATCGATAGTAGGTTAGTAGATAATAGTACACAGATAATTGATAATAGCTCGCAGCTCAAATTTTAATCAAATTATGTATTAAATATAATATATTATGATTATATATAACCATAATTAGTAAATACAGCCAAAGGATGTGTGACCCACATTGTTACACTGTGCACCACTTGATCCTGGCAACCTGGACAGACAAACTCCCCTTTTGATCTTACTCACAGTCAGATTCACCCAGGCAGTGCCTCAGCCAGAGAAAGCACCTTGGACTTGATGTCTGGTGGCAGAATTTTGTGTCGTCTTTAGAACGTTATTTTGCACAGGAAATCAAAAAGAAGGTGCAGGGGAACGCCAAAACTTTTGCCTCCTGCAATCAGGGAATCTGCTGTAAGAATGAAGTAATGCCTCTGTGGAAAGGGAGGAGGAACTGCAGGTAGATATATGTGCTCACACAGACAGAAAGCCTCAATCTTCTAGATTTACTTCCTAGGACTTTTAGGATAAGGTGGAAATATTCTTATCATTTTTATAGATGAGAACCTGACAGACTGAGGGCACTTATCTGTAAAGTAACATAGAAAAGATGTGTCCAGACAGCAAATTTAACTGTTGCTTTCAAAATATCACCCCTGTTTCCTAACCCTTGGATCAACCTTCTTCTAATGGAAGCTTTCAGTCCATAGTACCTGAAACCCCCTGGCTTCAGATCACCAGCAATAAATGAAGAATTAACTATCATGGTTTTCTGTATAAAGGAAGTCTGGAAGAGCTCTGGAGATGACTGCTTGTTCAATTTGCAGCTCTGCCAGTGTTTTTTTTTTCTTTTTTGAGTGTCTGCTAGCAAAAGTTTTACATTGTAAGAGAAAAGGAAAAATTAAAATTATTTTCCACCAAAATTTTATAAAAGAGTTCTCAATGTGGCAGGAAATATTTCCAGCATGTGATGATTCTTCTCAGCAGGACTTCTAAACACAGAGAGTGATATCTACAGGACAGAGATGGATGCATACTCCCTGATGGAATGGGATTTTATTTAAAAATATCAATATTTTGACCCCAAAGTTTACATGGGAAAGGTTTTTGTTTGAAGAACACTCCCCAATCACAAGATTCTACTTACATTGAAAACAAAGAAACCTTTCAGTCTGGCCCCTTCAGATGTGCAGGAGATCAGAGGCTGGGACTCCAATTTGGGTCCTTTGTGGGGTCTTTGATGCAGGGAGTGGGAGTGCAGTCCCAGCCCTCTCCACAACCCCCAGCAGGGGCTGGCATCAAGGAATGTCCACCTTCTACCCCTGGAGCACATCCATCTCTGCAGTCACAGCCCCTTCCCCTGCACACAGCCTCTGCCAGAGGGAACTTCAGCCAGGACAAGGAGAGGCCCTGAGGACAACTGTCCCAGCCATCCCCAGCAGCTCACACAGTGCTCTCCAGTTCTGTGACTCAGCTCTGATGATAAAAAGCCATTTCAGCTTTAGCAAAGCCTGACCTTAGTTATAACAGCACAGGTTGTGCAGAGATTGCTGATGGAGATTTCTTTTAGCATTTCTGAGCAAGAGTGAAAACTCATCCCCAGGACTCCCCAGTTTTTCTAGCAGCCTATTAGTATAAACCTCTACCCTTAAAATAAAAAGCCCCTTCCCCCACCATAGCTGCCTAAAAATCATCATTTATTCCCATCCCTGCACCTGCAGTTTTCTGTGAGCACAGGACAGTGCCTTTGAGTGTAAATGATGAGTGTCCGAGCTGACCTCCACAGGCTCAGATCTTCTCCACCCCTGACAGCAAGGCCAGCTCCTCCCAATCAGCTTCTCTGTGCAGGGATAATAAAACAAGATATACCTTCCCTCCCCACCTGTTTAACACAGTTGTTTAATACAGTAATTCTGGGGGAATGTGCAAGTTGGGAATGACTTACTGTTATTGTGTGCATTTAGGGCAGCCTCAAGATTCAAAAACAGAGATAAAAGTTCTATTATCCAAAGGGCCCCTGTGCCCACAGCAATGTTTATGAAAATCATTTTGTTCTCTTGCAGTTTGACTTGGTTTTATTAAACAGTAAAGCATTTTAAAAGGTGCATGGAAAGGAAATACATGTGTTTGCTGGAGCCACCTCAGCTAGGTCAGGGACAACCTCTCCCATGTCTCTGCTGCCTTCCGAGTAGATCCATGGTCCTGGAAATGAAGAGTTTATATTTAAACTATACAGCTGTTTTCTTGGTTGGTTGGTTTGGAGGGGGAAAAAAAAAGAGAGAGAAATAATCTGTTCATAGCTCCTTACAGCAGCAGAAAAAACAATCTATGCCTTATTTAGAAAAAGAGAGAGCACAGCACACTCCACTGCTCCAAATTCCTTTGGTACTGACTGTAAAATCTTGCACTCTTCAGTCGTTATTGTTACTTTGTTACTTTTAAGAACAGGCTCTTCATTTTAGGACATTTTAGATTCCAAAAGATCTTCTTGCCTTTCAGACATAAAGCTCCTCAGACCAAATATGTCTTTACTTATGTGTCTGAACATCTCCTGGTACAACAGAGCCCTGATCTTTGCAAGAATTCTGAATTTCTCTTCTATTGTAGTTAATGGTAATTTTTTCCTGATGTTTCACTGGACTAATTCCATTGGTTGCTAGATAAACATGGAGAATATTCCTAAGGCTTTAATGGATATTCTTTCTGCCTTCTGAAGGTTATTCAGAGCAGGAAAAAATATCAATATCTTCCCACCTGGAGTACTGGGTCCTGTCAAGCTCCCCAGCTTTGGAGGGCTGAGGCATGCAGGAATGTTTACAGAAGGGTAGAAATAACATCCTTGCCATTATGCTCTTAATTAATGGTTGGTCAGTGCTGATCCCAACTTCTGCACTTTCAGTGGTAGAGCAACGGAGTTGAAAGGAAAATTCCGTGCATTTAGATTAGAAATGAGTATGGATGGCTAGAAAATACTACATGCTGCTAAAAAGAGGATGGAGATGGAGCAGGTCCAGCCTTGAGAGGGGAAAGCTCCAGGAGAAAAGCCCAAGAGTTTATACTACACATGTTGCTCAGTTCTGCTGGGTTAAAGCACTAAAGAACTGCAGCTCTTTTTTTTTCCTCTAAATTCTGTGCAAGGTGTTTTGTGTAAAATACAAAGTTAACTTAGAAAAGGATATTTAGATTTATATTTTCCCATATTTTGTAATGGTCACATAGGATATTTTCTAATTTTTTTCTCCTGCCATGAAAACTTGATTCCTAAGTAGGGAGCTGGAAGATGAAGGATCCAAATTATAATATGGCACCTGGATATGGGTCTTTTTCTGAAAGGAATTGATATTATCAGATTTATAATAACTCAGAATTATATCAGTGCACATCACTGATGAAATCCTTCTTTCCATATTTTGTAGGGATGACTTGTGATAAACCTTGCACTTTCCATCCTTTTTCAAGTAATACAAATTCTTAGATTTTCCCTTGCTGATGTTCCATCCTCCTCTCTGACTTCCTTGTCAGGCTCCAGCAAACACTGTTTTCTTGGGAATAGGAGTCACCAATATCCAGTGATCTTTAATTACCTCAAAATGTTACCAGACATTTCTTTTGTGATATGCAAACCTTTCAGCCAGAGCCAAACCCCAGCGAGCGCCTTCATCACGTGAATACGATCACAACTTTATGTCATTTCACCAGTGAGTGAGCAAAAAATAAAAAACCCAGCAGAAAAGGCCAGGGTGACCTGTAAACAAGGCAGCTGATAGCAAAGGTTATGCATTAACCCCTGTCCCAGGGCTCCTGGAGAGCCCTGCCCACAGAAGCAGAGGTAGGAGAACAATCCAGCCCAACTGGCTCCTCCACCCGCCCGTGTTTTCCAAGCCTTGATTAGATTCTGCAATCACAGATCAATTGATAATTTCATAAAACCAAGTGAGCGGCTGTCAGCACTGCAATCAGCCCGGGATGATGTGTATGCATTGACCTTCAATCCCCTGCCCAGGAGTGTGTGTCAGAGATAAAATGCCTGTTTGGAATGCCTCTCCCTCCTACTCTCCCCAGGCTGTTGCTCTTTATGGACTGAGTAAGCTTTTGTTTAATTGGTTACAGCAATGGGAGAAATAAATAATATCAATACTGAGCCTGCCTCCAGTGGCTGCAGAGAGGAGGCTTTGCCTGACAGGTGGCCCTCAGGAAAAGATTGCAAGGCTGCTCTAAGGGGAAAAAAGCCACACACAGACTTTTGACTCCACAACAAAGGAAGTTGTTTTTCCTGTGGCTTAGTAATGGGAGTGAAATAAGAATAATGGAAAATCATTTTTCCATAACTTTTGAACCCATGCTCTGGAGCTGGCTGTGCTGCCTTCTCCAGGGCCTTGGTGTGCACTATCACACAGATACAAACCTGCTTCCTTTTTCTGTCCTTCCTCTTTTTTCCCACCCCTCCCTCTGGACATCCTTGAATTGAGTATCCACATCAGCCAAGACATGGAAAGAGAGGCAGAGAAGTAACAGCCACTCAGAAAAACCATCCTGGAACCTTTTGAAAGCACCAGTGTATTTCTTATCTGCTTCTTATGTTTACCATTTCATCCCAAATAAATGCAGCGCTTCCTCTTCACTCATGTTCCTATGTGAGCATCCCCAATCCTTTTTCCTGCAAGCACTCAGTTATTCTCAGAGCTCAGTGAAGAATTTATAAGCCATACATAAACTCTTTTTGCTGCTGCCAGAGTATTCCATGAATAGATTTTAATTTTCTGAGGCATCTTTGCTGTGCAAATCCATCAGGATCACAACCCAGACTCCCATCCTAACAGATGCTCGGGAATGTTCATGAGCTGATCAACACCAGGCAGAATTGGTCACTTAGACCATAAGGTCCTGTTGAAGCTGTTTCCAGATTAGATGATGGCTCACAAGCACTTGCAATTAGGGGCTCATAAAAAACGCATGCAAGTTTTCATGCAACATTGCATTCAGCAAAACAGGACCATTCTGCCCCACACAGCCAGGAAGGGAGCACAGTGAGAGCTGGCTCCTCAGAAATTCCAGCTGAAGTTCCCAGGATCCTGGTGTTGAACAAGTGTTCCACAATTGTGCCTCTGATCATGAACAAAAATATAAACCCTTTTGACTTTGGGATAAACAGGGCATGAAGTGTGAAATCAACCCATGTTGTACATCATTTGGAATGACCAGTTGCATGCAGAGTCTAGATAATTAGCAAAATAATTAATTACCTGCTGAATAATTAGCACGCAATTAAGTATGGACAAAAATGAGGGCCTAAGTACATGTGCTCCTGAGTTTGGGTCACAGTGAGCAAGCTTGGAATGCCAACAAAGCTTTCAGCCATCATCACACTACCTGGCTGGGTGACTTTGGGAAAACTGTAGGAATGATGCAATGTGGCTCTTGATATTATTCAGATAAAATTACACCTCTCTCACTTCTACCCTCCCCTGTTGATTAATACTGAGGCAACCTCCCCTAACTTCTTTTTATGGCATCTCTGTCCCCAAGAACATCTGTGGAAGAGGCAGGATTTACTTTTCTTTAAACCCAGCTCCAGTACCCAGTGGAGGGCAGCCAGGACCACATGGACCAGTTCAGAGGGTGTTCCCCACAGTTTGCATCATAATATTCCCCCTCACACCTCCAGAATCACATCCTGGGCCTGGCTTTCCCTTGCTGGGTGGTTTCTCTCCAGGTTCATCATCATTCAGGCTGCTTTTACACCTTATGGCTCCTGTGAGACAGGACAGAGGGAGTTTTTGCAGGAAGGAATGTGCTCTCTGAAGAAAGTTTTTCAAACCTAGAATCACAGAATGGGTTGGGTTGGAAAGGACCTTAAAGCTCTTCTCTTTCCCTGCCTGCCATGGGCAGGGACACCTTCCACTGTCACAGGTGACCCCAAGCCCTGTCCAACCTGGCCTTGGACATTTCCAGGGATATAAGTATGAAATATTTGGCTTCTTTCCACTTCTGAGAGAAAACACTGATTCACCAAAGCCGCAGGAAATTGCTCATCTCCATGGCCAAGACCAGCAGCATCAGTTTTGCAGCCTAAGGCCATGAGAATCCAGGGGTCTTCTCCAAAAATCAGTGCACAGTCACCTGGTAGAAGGACACTTGGTACAGGTGCCTCACCTCAGACACCACACTGGACAGCCAGGAGCTTTGCAATCCCTTGGAGCATCCCAGGGAGCCATCCATCACTGCAGGCAGGCAGCACACAGCCCGGCCAAGTGGCACAATAAGCAAATCCCATCTCCTGGGAGAGGAGCAGTTCCCTGCAGTTCCCAGCACACACCCCGGGCTCCATCTGTGGTTGTGCTGAGCCAGACCTCCCCTGGGCAGCTTTGGGAGGGAGCCTTGGCTGCATTTTCCCCCCCTGGGGCTGATGTGATATATGAGGTGCAGGTGACACTTGGGTCAAGTGAGCACCTGTTCTGCCGAGGCCTCGGGGGAGTCTTACTAACATGGGAAGAATTTATTTTAACAGCGAGAAACGGGGGAGATTAGCACAGCCCATTCTCTCCCTGGGAGCTGTAAACTGCTGGAATTCACTTCTCCCCTTTGGGATGCTGCAAGGAGGAGAGGAAGGGTCTCTGCAAGGGCAGGAGGAAGGGCTTCATGACTGAGAGCTGGCACCTCTGTTAGCTTGAAATTTGGGTTGCAATAGTCTAGAGATACCCTTGGTCTGCAAACAATGACAACTCCACCTCTGCAGCATGGAAGCTGGAAGGCTGAACCCATTTATATTTTGTCCAGAGGACTAGGGATTTTTGTTAAGACAAGAGGTGGCTTCCATACAAACACCATTTGGGACTAAACCATAGTCATGCACATAGACACTCAGTATCTCACCCAAGTACCTTTGCCTGCTGCAAGGTTAAAATAAAGGATCATTGCTCTCGTCAGGTAATTGGAAAGGAGAAGCCCCTTTCCCTATTTCATCTGAGCCTACAAAATCAGAGTGTACACCATTCCCTACCCAGTCAGTCAAAACCCCCACATTTCATGGTGAAGGCCAGGAAAGGGGCTGATCATCAGTCTGGGTCCTGAGGAAAGCTGTGGCCCGTGTTTGTCACCAGCTGATGGTGTTTTCATAGTTCATGTAAAAATTAATTCCTTGTCTTAGTTCAGTTTCCCATGACTGGGCAGGAATTGCACAAACCCAGCCTGGGGTCAGCATCCTTACAAACAGAGCCATGTGTGGGCTTTAATCCTGGAGA
The DNA here is from genome assembly GCA_013401135.1 of Cettia cetti. Taxonomy (NCBI): domain Eukaryota; kingdom Metazoa; phylum Chordata; class Aves; order Passeriformes; family Sylviidae; genus Cettia; species Cettia cetti. The sequence continues at coordinate 28,290 of VZUI01095903.1, read as the reverse complement.
TAGGAAAGGTGTGTTGGACATCAGTCCTAGGGAGGAGAGTAAATGAAGTATTTGGTCACATCAGAACACTGCAGAGAATTTCTGATCTCTTTGTAGAAACAGTGGGAAAGGAAAGCAAGAAGTAAAAAAAATAAAAATTAACAACCCCCTTTTTTTTCTCCACTTGTCTTTAAAATGTTGATTTTAGCTGTTGTTTGAAAATTACTCTTTTTTGACGTTTCCTTTAATGTTGTTGTTTTACTCAAAATAGTTCCAATGGTAAAAAAAAATAAGTGCAATACTTTCCCTGACCCTAAAGAGAAGTCATTTTGTTGTTCTGGTTGCTTTTTCTTTTTCTTTTTTTTTTTTTTTTTACTTTTCAATTTGCTAAGAAAGCTGTTATTCACCAGCCCTGCTGGAATCGCTTCTCTTCCCTCACTCCCAGTGCTGGTACTACTGGCATCAATTCAGCAGACAAACAGAGGATTTCAGTCTTCTAAAAATGCCAATCCCACACCTTTCAGAAATGCCAACTGCACTTTCTGTGATAGCAGGGAATTACTGTGCTGGTGCAGGCAGAGCCTGGAGCCCACGGACAGAGCTGCAGCAGAATCCAGGCTGGGGAGCCTGGGCTGCTCCATGGAAATCAATCATGGACAGCTTGTTTTCCACAAGGGCCAGCTGAACACACCCCAGCCTCCTCTGATCCCCAGATATAGGCAAGGATCACAAAAACAGCTCTTCCTCCTGCACGAGAGAACTCAGGATTTGGGCGAAGGACTTGGCTGAACAGGAGAGGGGCTCATCCAGAGATGAATGGGAGCTTGTGGCAGCTCCTCTTTGTGCTTAGGGACAGAGAAGGTGAAATGTGTCTCCAGTGTGACCTCAGCCAGCTGAGCCTCTGCCTGCCTGGCCAGGTGTGCCTTGTTCAAGGAGCAGCACCCTCACCTCACCTGTGGCTGCTGTTCCTTCAGCAGTGCCCCTCTCTTGGAAATGGTTGGCTCCCGCTATGGAAAATAAATCATTTCCAGGGACAGAGTCATCCAGGAAGAGCCACTGTGGACAGAGGAAAGGTGATTTTCTGGCTCTGGGATTCCCCCAGCACTAGTTGTCCTGCGGTCCTGACAGAAGGATATCCCTACATCCCCCCCACAAAGATTTTCTCAAGGCCCTATAATCCCCCCACACTCCCATTCACACCCCAGCCACCCCACTGAGGCAGGGCAGGGCTGCTGGTGGTAATTAAAAGGTAGCAAAGCTCCTCGTCTGCATGAATAGGGGACAAGTCAATACAGTTCAATCTGCAGCTGAATTGACTGCAATCAATTCCTCTCCCTGCCCGTCCAAGGCTGCAGATGTAAAGTGCACACAATCTGATCAATGGTGACCTTGAGAGCAATGAAGAGACAAAGCCAGGCTGCAAACAGGGGCAGTGATGGAGAGGAGCCTTCCGAGCAGGCAGCACTGAAAAGGAAAGCTGAGCTTAACCTTCTAGAGCCAGGCTAAGGTGCAGCCTGGAGCTGGGGAGAGCCAGCAGCCTGTGCCACACGTGGGCTCTGCCCTCCATCAGCAGCAGCAACTGCTCATCCCCCCGATCAGCTGCAGCATGAGAAAGAGGGGGATTAGCCAAGGAGTAGGATGGTTCCTGCCCAAAAGGTTTTTGGAATGGTACTGGTGAGATATCACTAGGCCCTATCAACCTCCTGCAGCCTGCAGGGAGGCCAGGATGAGGAAATCAGAGAATCAGAGAATGGATTGGGTTGAAAGGACCTAAGTGATCACCGAACTCCAGCCCCCCTGCCAGGGGCAGGGACACCTCCCACGGGGCCAGGTGGTTAGTGAAAGGATTCTCCCTGCCCATGGCAGGGGGATTGGAGTGGGATGATCCCCACAGTCCTCAAAAACACATGGCACCAAACATCCAAGGCACCCCAGCATCTCCACTAGGCCTTAGGACATCTCTCCACCACTGGTGACTCCTGCAAAGTTGCCTGAAGACATAAAGCAAGAAAGTGTCTTAGCACTTTCCCCTCCTGACCAGCTTCAACCCAATCACCAGTAATGAATTAATAATTAATCAATCATTCCCTGATTTCATTTTCAGCCTGCAAGCAGAAAAAAAAAAAAAAAAAAAGAAATGGGATCTTAAAATAATGCTCTGCAATGGGTTGTGTCTGTCTCTGGCAAATGCAATTTAACTGCCTTAATGAAATGCTAATTGGTAGAAAATATATATAAAAACCATCCTGAATACTCCTCTAATTGAATTTCCTTTTTCCAGATCTACAAAGCAAAATGCTCAGTGCAGAAAGAACAGTAAACAGACTCAAAGGCTGTCCTTTCTGAGACGGGGTAAAATCACAAAGAGCTGCACAAGGGTTCATTTGGAATAGCACCATTGTTGTTCCTAATTGCGTGTGTGTGTGGTGTGTGCATGTGGCAGAGCAAAAAAAAAAAAAAAATGGACTGGAGGCGCTGATCCGACAATTAAAGCATCATCTCAGTAATAGCCATAAATAAACAACAGCATTAGAACAGCCTGGCAATAAAGATGGTATTAAAAGGAGAACAAAATGAGAGGCAGCACCAAATGGGAAGGGGTGAAGTGAAAGTCACATTGATTTGCTGTGTCTCGCTGAGGAGGAGGAAACAATGAGCTGTGGGGGACTCCAGTGCTCCCCAAAGCTGCTACAGAGGAAGAGCAGCACAGGCTCCTAGCAAGGGGTGAGAGGTGCAACTTGTAGTCAGAAAGAGTGAAAAAGAGAATTAAGTGGATGTAATCAGGGCTGTTTAGAAAATTTGCATGGAAGGTTGTACAGGAAAGCATTGGTTTGTCAAAATCCCAGCTTCTTGAAGGCTGGGGTTGGCTCTGACCCTTCTACAATTCACAAGTTTTGAACTGTCAGAAGTGTGACACTATCAAAGTGCCAAGTTCCCAATTTCAAGTTGTAATGACTTTTCATACAGAAATTGTAAATTACTGCACTGGAAGAGTTTAAGGGGGAAAAAAACCCAACCCAAATCACTCAATTTCGAACACAAAATGCCAGCTGACCTGACAAAGATACCAGCCACTCCCCACAAATTACTGCCCTCACATTTCTGAAGGTAAAAGTTTTTGTCCTCTTTTGAGAGCAAAAAGGTGCTGACGCTCTGAAAACTCCCTCCCCTGACCTGAGAGAGCCGTGCCCTCTCCAGAATGGACATCCTTGACTTTGCCACTGGCAAAGCATCACCTGACTCCCCAATGCAGCCTCAGGTTTCTCAGGCAGGACACCAGCAGTGCTGGCAGCCCCAGTCCAGCAGTCCACACAAAGTGTAGATTTCCTGTGCTCTATCAGTACTACTGCCTTTAAACCCTCCTAGAGACTTTAAATGCCTCTGCAAATAGCCCATCCAGCTGAGTATAATTGCCTTAATTAAAACCCCACCTCATCCTTCTGACTGGAAAGGTTCATGTGTTTGCCTTAATGATCTCCTTAGCAGCAGGCTCAGAAACTCCTTTGGCTCCTCTGGCAGGGAGCTGGGACCTCAGTGTTTAAGGTGGGGGAAGTTGCAGAGGTGCCTCTGCTCCTGGGGTGGGGTGAGTTTTGGGGCTAAGGTTTCCAGGGAATGGGTGGCTGACAGAAGTCTCTGTTCTCCTCTAAGCACTGATAATTTCTGACTGCTCCTTTTCTCCGTGAGATGGGAACCTTCCAGACCTCCAAAATCTGGATTTAGCTGTGTCCTGATGCCATGCCAAGGAATGGGGATGGCATGGTTATCTGTGCTGGGCTGAGGACAGATTGGAAGATAGCATGGCCATAAGGCAGCAGGAAATGCTTTTGCTGCTGGTCTAGAGCAGCCAGGGATGTTCTTTCACCTCTAGTCTATAAACAGCAATTCAGTTTTTTCTCTGCTTCCCAAGAAACCCTGATGGTTCACAGAAAGCAGAGAACAACCACTTTTGACGGGCAGCCTGCTTGCCTTCTGTCCTCTTCCCAGGGCTATGGCTATGCAAAGTTAACCCCTCTCTTTCTGTTGGGATTAGGAGCCTTGCTCTTGTTTCTATCTCTCAGGGAGTTCCCCTTATGTGTGGCTAGGAGAAAATAATGACTGAGCACTTAGGAGAGACAAAAGAAGTGGCCCAGCGCAGGGGAGGAGGGCACTTGGCTGCTGTCCTGGGGTGACCTTATGATGCTTTTATCCCCAGTCATCTGTTCTGTTTATGTTGGATATGGTGTTCTGTACCTTTGGGACTGGTTCTGCATTCCTCTCCTGGAGTGTGTTTGTCTGCAGCATGGACAGACAGCAGGACAGAGATCTCCTGTGTCTTTAGTTAGTTTTTAGTTGGTTGAGGCAGAGAAGTTCCCTGGACTGTTTTTTTTCGGTGGTTTTTTTTTTTTTTTTCTTTTCCTTGGGACTGTTTAAACCTGCTCTGGACTGAAATCCCAGAGGAGCACCAAGAGCTCACACCTGCAGCCCACTGGGGCCTGGGCCTTGGCATATTCCAGGGCTGAGGGACTGATAAGAGACTGGAAGAGCTGAGGGCAAGGACTTTCTCGATTTGCCATCTCACCTCACAGCAACAAGAGGTTTTATTGTTTCATATTATTCACTTTTTCTGCTTATGGGCACTTTGTTAAATAAATCGTTTTTTCCATTTTTCTCCAAGGAAATTCTTTCCCAGAGCAGTTGGAGGAGAGGCCATTTGAGTTTGCTTCCCAGAGGGACCCCATTTCCTCCCAAATTTCCCCTAAACCTGGACAGCTGCACTCCTCTTATCTGAAGGTTTCTTGGGCAGAGATACCCGAGAATTGATCTGGGACAAATGGGGCTGGGGCAGCTGCTAGCTCCTTCTTGCTCTCTCAGCATTCTCAGGGGAAGGAGGATGCAGTCATAGTGGGAAAAATTCACTGTTTTGGGGTTCTGTCTTCTGCTACCTTCATTCTTCATGAGTGGAGCTCTGCTCTTGAGAGCAGCCATTGCACTGGGACCTTGTTAATGCCCTCCCTCACCAAACCAAGGACCCTTCCCCAGGTGCTCAGGGGAAGCCCTGGGATCCTTGGGAGAGGAAGGTGTGTTCTCTCCAGCCTCATGAAGTCCAGAAACAGGTCTGATAACACTTGCTCTGTGTTAGCTGATGGGATTGTTCTGAAAGGGCCATTCCTGCTCGTCACTCCCTAATCCTTGTTCTGCTGTTGGAGAAAATTTATTGTCAAGCAGGAAGGGTTCCTCAGTTTTTGGCTGTTAGAATGAGGGAGCAGCAAAGGCTGGCTTGAGTGGATCTGGGAGATGAAATCCTGGCTGCCTCTTCCTCTTCACTGGGTGTGCAGACCTCAGCACTGTTTCCATTTCCTTGCTGCCATGAAAATTGCCTTATTGAATTTTTAAATAAACTCTGCTGGTTGGAATATCTAAAGAGCCTTTGCACAGACCCTGACAGGACCCTTTTTTTTAAAATTAAAAAACTTGGCCTCAGGCAAGATGGAAATGTCTTCAGATTTGCAATCAGTGCTCATGTAACATATCTGAAATACAGTTTATATGCTGATGATTTGATGAGATTTGTTTCTGGGGGAGGTAACTGATGGATTTGTGGAACCTGGGAGCCCAGGATGCCATGACACAAATTGCTACCAGTGACCATCCCAAGGCACGAGGGGAGAAGGGGAAAGAACAAGAAAAGAGCAGTCCAGTTGTAATTGCTGAGTTGCACACGTGAGTCACATTGTCCTCTCCTGCCAACCTCCTCCTCATCTCTGTGTCTAACCCATGGACATGTCCAGTTTGCTCCCAAGTAGAAAACATCTATGAGCCCCAAGGTCATCCATCTCTAATAGAGATGGGAAATTAATAATAAATACCAGCTAAATGCTGAATAGGAGCTGTCACAGAGAGCCTGTTGAGAAGAAAAAGGCCTGAACTTTGTCCTGAGGCTGCTTTCCCCAGTTACTGATCTGGATCATTTCATTAGCTGAGGTCAAAGGAAAATCCTTCTGGAGGGAGGCCTGGGGAAAGGGGAACAGCAGTGAGAAGAATACCTTCCTGTCTCAAGGATACAACTGCAATGGCCTTAGCTGGGGATTAAACAGATGAACATGTCCCTAATTACACCTCGGATAGATGGTAAAGAACACCAGAGGAAGGAGTGAATAAGGGAAGACAGGACTGTTTATTGAAAAGGAGAGGGGCAGGGCTGCCCAGGAGGCAAATGCAGAGCAACCAGAGCTGTGTGTGGAAGTGGATGATTGGGGTGATTTGCCCAGGCCTCATCCAGAGCATGCAAAGACAAGTGGTGCAGACATTCATCAGTCATTGCTCAAGCCAGGTTACACAGGCTGGGAAAGGCACACATCATCGTGCAGAGCTGGGCTGGAATCAGCTCCCTTGGGGATATCTGCTCTGGGATGGAGCCCCTTCCTCCTCTGCACCTCCACACCAGGCTCATTTATCCCCTTACCCTGGGATATCTCTCCTGGAACAAGCACAAAAGGAACGTTCACCACACCCAGAGACCACCGAGGGCCCGAGTCCTGCAGCACCTGGGGATCACACCATGCTACAGACAGTGTGCTGTCCCCTCAGCCTGTAATTCACACCCTGAGATGTCCTGCAGCCAGTTACCTCATCCAGGGGCAGCACTGATCTCTCCCAGCCCACGTGAGTTCAGTGCCAACCTTCCTTCCACGTTATGATGACTTTAGGCATCACTTTATGCCACATAGCAGCATCCAGCAGGATTTGAGCCAGGAGCCGTGCAGAGGGAGTGCACCTCACCTGAAATGAGTGAGAGTGTGTGGGCTTTGGCTGGGATGGAGTTTGTTTTCCCCACAGCCCCCCACAGTGCTGGGCTGGGCATTGGTAAGGTGCTGGTAACACACTGGTCTGTTGGTTCTGCTGAGCACCAAGGCAGTCTCTCCAACATTTCCCCCTCAGCAGCAGGCTGGGGATGGGCAAAATTTTGGGAGGGATCACAGCCAGGACAACTGACCCAAACTGAGCAAATGGATAGTCTGTATTATATGATGTTTTCTCAGCAATAAAAGCTTAGAGAAAGCATTTGCTATGATATTTGCCTTCCAGAGAATCCTCTACATTTATTGAACCCCTACTTCCTGCTGATGGAAAGTAAAGAATAAATATTTTCTTTTTCTTTACTGCTGCTTGGGAAATTTGCTTTTGTTTAATTAAGCTGCCTTTACCCTGACATGACTTTTTCCATCTTATTTTCCCCCCTTCTCCACCGTTCTGAGGAGAGCTAGAGAGGCTTGGTGGGCACCTGTTGTCCAGCCAGGGTCAGCTCCCCTCAGAGAAGCAGAAACAAACGAAGCAGGTTAATGTATCTTTTGGAGGTTGCAGAATCTGTCTCCAAAGGTTTGCAGCCTCAAGGCGAAATCATTTCTTCACAGCTGAGCTTTGCCTAAGGCTGGTGCTGCTGTGGCTGAGCTGAAGCAGAAGGAGGAACAGGCTCGTGGGCTGATTGTGCAATGCTGAGGAGGTCAAAAGGATAGAAGTGCTGGGATATTAGGGCTGAGCTGCAGGGCAGGGACAGGAATGTGCTGTAGGGTTGAGAAGCTGCTCCCTGCTCTGGGAAAGGGGGCAGGTCGGTGCAGAGCTGGGCTCCACAGTTTGGAACAGGCCTGGGAAACATCCATGTTTTTCTCTGTCTCTCCCCCAAAATGGTAAATGATGCTTATCCATCATTATTGTGTCACTCAGCATGGGAATGGCCCAAAGGCTCTGCTGAGGTCGGTGGGCTGATCCTTTAAAAGGCACCCAAAGATGAGCTCACTTCTTTCACATGAAAAAAAGAGTAGGTGAAATCTTTAAATCTCTGGAGTCAGAAACATTTTGGAGCCTTGGTAGCTTGAAGCTCCAGTTTTCAGTATCCATCATTCTTGTAAATGCAACTGACTCTGTCTCTCACTGCCAAGTGCTATTTCAGGGCTGTTCATCCCCCCTAGGACACGTCCTTAGGAAATATCTTGTTTCTTGGTTGAATCCAGAAACAGGCTGTGTCTGAACAGCAACCCAGTGGCAAAATCCCTTGTGGCTCATTTAAAGATACCATGAATGGACAAATCCCTTAATTATTACAGAAATTACCTTAAACTATCCACTCACAGCTGGACGTGGCCCTGTGGTAACAGGACCGTCCTGAAGTTCAGTCCCATGAGATGCAGAGTGTGGGACTCATCTCTGACTTCCATGAGAAGTGAGGGCACCCAGCACCAGCCTGGACAGGACTCCTCCTGAAGGGAGGGGGAAGAGAGCAAAAGTAAATAGGTGTAAGAGAGAGAGGGACAGAAGGAATGAAAGGGAGAACAACTATTGGAGAGCTTCATCATCTCCCTGTCTAGAAGATATTTCTCCATTGACTCTATTTAAAGTCAGCCTCAGGCTTGTGGGCTTGGAGAGCTTTTAGCAGATGAAAGAACTCACTCATCAGGCAGAGAGTTTTTGATTATTTTTTTTTTTCTCCCCAGCTCTCCCAGGTCTGTTTTAAAGCCATTTCAGCAATTGTTGAAAACTGTCAGATGCCTTTGACAGATCAGTACTTTACCGTGGAATCTGCATGGCCTGTTAGCCAATCAAAATGCAAATTTGGGAGACATTTAAAACACAAGCCCCCAATTTGTCTTCCAAATGCTGCTGAAAAGTCATGAAAGCAATTTAGCTGTCCCTGGGACTGCACCTTCTCCTCAGTGTGGGTTCTGGCAGGGCTGTGCCGGGCGGGAATGTGTGTGCGTGTCGGGGTGTGTGTGTGCCAATGCCACGGGCGTCGTTCCCAGCCTGGGAGCATCAATCTTCCCCTCTGACTGAGTGAGATTTATGGCTCAGCCACGGGGCTCCCAGCACCTCCCAGCACAGCTCTGCTCCTTCGGATTGGGACAGGCTCAGGGATGAGGTTTGGGAGGAGGGATGGACACCCAGGCTCTCCTGCCCTGCCTTCCTTCCCTTCCTTTTGCAGGTGGCCCTGGGGTGACAGTGCCAGCAGCTCACCCTGGGCAATAATGACAGCCATTTAATGGAGGCTGAGTCAACAGGAACATGCCTCTTTTCAACAAACAAACACTGTTATTCCCCCTCCTTGCTCTTCCCACTAGGAGCTTTCTGCTGAGGGAAATGATGCCTTAAGATTTTAGCTTTTATATTTTTCTTGTATTTGTAATTCTGCAGTTCTTCAGTGTGTAACTCTAACTCCACACACAGTGTGAGCTGCTGCTGCTTCCCCGTTTTGCTCAGACACAACAATTCCTCTCCAGGCCTGGGGATCAAGGACCCCTCACTGCCTCAGGCCTGAGAGATGGAAACAAAAGTGAGTTGTGGAGAGCAAACTTGGGGTAAATGACTTCATTGCCTGCAACTCTAATTGGAAGATGAACCTCCAATATGCAAATGAAATAAATTTATAAAAATGTGAAAACCTGTGACCCCTTGTCCATTTTGGGTGTAGCCCCTGGGGGCTTTGTCTGCCCTAAATGTACCTGAAGGCCCTTTAATAAATATAACTGCTTTTTATTCTCTTTATTTTGTCTGGCCTCTGTTTTTAGGTGGTCCCAAGAAGGCATCAGGAATAGGTGGATCAGGATCACAACAGAGGTGCATTTTGATTTGCCTCCTGATGGGGTACAGTTGCCATTGTGGTGACACCAGCTCTTCCTGTCCCTCAGTCCTAACCCTGACCCCTGCTCCCAGTCAGTGTTATCCACCCATCCCAGTCTGAGAACCCAGTCTGAGCCAGTTGAACTAGTTTTCTTTAATTTTCTACCAGAAAACTGTTTCTTCCTGCTTTTTTTAAACTATCTGAAAGTAAAAATCTACCTTGTCTGAAGATAATTTCTTTCCCCTGAAAATACCCCTTCCCAGCCTAATAATCCTCCAGTTCTGATTTAAAGCCACCTTGCAAAGGTGAGGGGTTTTGTTTTTAATGAGAACTAGAACTGCTGTACACAAGACAAAAAGCCTGTCCAGCTCATTCTTTAGCTGGAAATGCCACTGCTTCGTGCAGACTCATGCATAAAAATTAACCCATACACTTTTTAAATGGGTCTGGGGGAAAAAGGCTCAGCTGCCTGTTATCTACCTGTGGAGTTACCCATTTATATCATTGAACTGAGCCCACTGCCATCCCACTGTGAAGCATTTCTTACCCCCAGAGGGCCAGACCTGGAAATCTGCAGATTCTGCCACACAGGATGTTCTCTGGCATTACTCAAAGCTGGAAACAATCTTCCAGTGAACTGAGCTTATGCCAAAGAAAATTCTGTTCCACTTATCAGATTTGCTTAATAAAATGGGTAAACCTTTACTGCAAGATTATTTGGAGTGATTTTTAAATGTTCCTCTTCTGCAAATGGCTGGGTTTATGTTCCCCTCGTTCCACTTAGGTCTGGATTCTCCCTTTGCCTGCAGTCTGCCTCTTGTCTGGCTCACTGAAGCAGCCAGATGGTGTAATTTGCAGGTACCTCCACAGCACTTACTTGTCTGACATGCCTGAACTGATTGAAACATGCACAGAAACCTTTGAAACTTCATTGAAGTGGTCTGGATAAAGCCCTGGAATGTGATAGATCTGGGAAACAGAGCAGGTACATTCACTCCTGGGGACTGCACAGCACAAAGCTCCAGGGGAAGGAGTTTGTGCCTGCACAGGTGGGCAGGGGATGAGGCTGAGGCTCTGTGGGTGCTGTGGATCTTTGCAGGACCACTTGGCAGTAAATAATTATGGTCTGGTTGCTCATGTAGTGTCTCTCCCTGCATTTATATGTAGGTGAGTGGACTAGTGAGTACATGATCCTATAAATCTGTGGTTCTGTACATGACTCCCCCCTTCTTGTGTGTCTTCACTCTGTGTGTGTGTGGTTGATGTTCATATATTTCATCAAATCATGGGATCACAGAATGGTTTGGATTGGGAGGGGCCTTAAAGCCCATCCAGTGCCACCCCTGCCAAGGCAGGGACACCTCCCACTGTCCCAGGCTGCTCCAGCCCCAGTGTCCAGCCTGTCCTTGGGCACTGCCAGGGATCCAGGGGCAGCCACAGCTGCTCTGGGCACCCTGTGCCAGGCCTCACCACCCTCACAAGGAATAATATTTTAAAAAATATTATCTCTCTTCTTGGGCTTCTCTTGCTTCTTTCTTTAGGAGTGTGTTGTCAGATTCCAGACAGCTCTGGTGAAGGGGTCAGTGAGCTGCTCAGCTGGGACTCCTGGGAAGAGCTGCAGCAGAATCTGGGAGTGGAACTTGCTGGGGAGAGTTATGAAGAGCAGGGTATAGAGAACTGGTCTAAAATGCCTCTAACCCAAGGACAGTCTGCCCTCAATACCTGCACCAGTACTTTCCAGAGGAAGACATCTGCTGCCACTGAACAAAGCCTCCCCTGGAAATATGTCCATGAGTGACAATATCTTTGCAGTCTGGGATTTGAGAAAATAAACAAACACCTACCAGGAACAGAATTGAATCAAGCACTGATTTAAATATGACAAGAAGAAAAAAGAAGGCATTTTATTGATGGATTCAAAGATCAAAACACAAAGCCTTCTTGTGCTTCAGCTGGGGGCAGGAGGAGATGAGGAAGGGGACAAGAGGTGGGGAAAGAGAAGTGGCTGGCTCATGCACTGAGCTCTGCTGTTGTACAGGCGGCACCCTGTCAGCACTTTGCAAGAAGGAGCTCCATCTTTCTTTCTTACGTGTCCTGACAGCTTTTCAGAAGAGATTTATACAGGGCCAGGTCGGAGTATCCGTCACAGCAAACCACGGTGGTCAAGAGCAACGAGGCACTGCCAGCTGGGCCCTCACACCCTTGGGGCACAGGAGATGGGGAGGGGACAGCAGTGGGTGCTGAGTGGAGGGTCCCTGGGCTACACCAGGGAATGTGCTCTGGGATTTTTCTGGCTCTGCACAGGTATGTGGAGCTGCCAGGTCTGTGTCCCTGCAGGCTGGAGAGCCCCCCTTGTGATCAAAGCACAGAACCTGTCACTCCCAAGGTTCAATCCATCTCTTTCTAAGGCAGACGTCTGAAACAAGTCAGATGAATTGTGCTGTGGAATTGGTTGTTTCTCTTTCCCAGCTCCAGTGGCGGTTTAGGCAGCTGGCTGGGCTGAGGAGAGCTGTGCTTGTGCTGCTGAAAGTTAAGAAGAGACGAATCACAGAACCACAGAATCTCTCAATGGCTTGGGTTGGAAGGCACCTTAAAGATCTTCTCGTTCCCACCCTCTACCACGGGCAGGGACACTTTCCACTGGACCAGGTGTCTCAAACCCCATCCTCAGTGTGCAGACAGACCATCCCACAGGGTCTGCCCTCATCCCCATGAGCCTGGCTCCATCCCCAGCAAGTCCAGCAGCAGGGCACACATCTCTGGGAAGGGGGTGCTGGAGAGGTCTGCAAGGAGCAGAGATGCAGACAAGTGTGAAGAATTTTAGACAGGCTCAGAGCAGCCAAACTTCGATTTATTTTTTTTTTTATTATTGTTATTTTTTTTTTTCCCCAGGAGGTTAAAAAGGAAAATCCAGGGAAGAGCCTGCCATTTGTGCTGGGCAGTGACTCTGCTTGGCTTGGCCAGGCCCTCTGCAGTGACAAAGCCACGGGAGCGTTTCACAAGGACAAAGGTTACTGGCTGCTGAACAGCAGAGTATTAACATGGAAATGACAGCAATCCGTGTCAGAGCACGGCCCGTGTAAATCTTTCCAAGGCTATTAGCAGGGTGTGGAAGCCAGCCCGAGATGTGGGACGGGGATTTGCAGGCCCTGGGTGAGTGCTTGGCAATCCACAGCGCTGTGTCCTGCTGGAGCACATCCACTGGAACTGGGAGGAAAAAAGAGGGAAGGAAAAGCAGAGTGTAGTTCAGAGCTCTGTCACTGCAGCTCCTCCAGACCCCAGCTGCGGTGTAAATTGAGATTCCACATGGATGCTGCTGCCTGCTTTCACTGCTCATTGGGTGCAATTTACTTGTCTCATCCGATTTACGCCATGCACTCAGGTCTGGAGCATAAATATCCCAGCTCATATAACTATGAGAACATCTTCTGTCTCGCCTCTCTCACACTGGCTCACATTCATCAGGTTCAGAGGAAGTGATTTTAATTTCAGTGATCTTTGCTTTCTCACCCAAAGCCCCACTGATTTCTCTGCTGAGGTCTCCAAATCACACAAGTGGATTTTTCCATTGGATTTCAAATTATCTTCTGATCTGAAGGGTTTAAGTGTGATTAAGTGATACCTTGGCTTTGAGCACAGCCCCCCTTCCTAGGGGTGAGTTTCAGCCTAAATGAACAGTGCGTGTGTGCATCAGGAATGCACTCCCCAAGCATGAATAAATGTTCTTAGAGAGATCCTTAACAACATACAATCTTCCAAGCAACAGGTTGCTTTACTAGGATTAACAACCTGGAGGAGAAGGATTAATATAATTGCTACTCCTAACCAGAGCTGTGGAAAATAATCACAATGAAGTTAAATAAAGCGTTTGAAAACTGTTAGGGATTTGGGGTATTTTTTTTTTTTAATCTTTTAAATGTATTTGTTTTGTAAATCTTGCAGGAAGTTCCCTGATGTCAAACAGGATGTGCAATTCATCTTCTCCTCCCTCTTTTTCAGAAAGGTTTTTAAGCTCAAATGAAACAAGATGATGATTTTAGGGAGCAACACCCCAACTGGCCTTCCTCCAGCTCTGTTTCATGTTTCATTTCATAAGAATAAAAGAAGTTTGGTCAGATGAAAGGAAAAGTCCACCTAATCCAGAATTAGAAGTTCAATATTGGCCAAAAATTGCCACCAGGAAAGGCTGTGCCAACAGGGTGAGCACCTGGCACTATTTCTCTCCCTGTCTTTCTCAGCCTCCAGTGCTCAGCAGCTCAGGGACTGCCAGAGTCAGAGGTGTTATCTCGCAGTTTAATGCCCTTGATGGATTTTTTTTCTTCCATGAAGTGTCTAACAGCTTCACAAAATGCATGGTTAAGCTGTAAAACTCAACTTTTTTTGTGAATGCCAGAAGTTTACATGGGTTCAAAAAGCAAAGTGTGAAACCACATTACATTTCTACCTTCTGGATGTGCTATCAAGCAAACACACCTTGACAGGGAAATCTCTTCCCAGGAGACATCATGACTTTGATACCTTCTTCTTTTTTTATTTTTTTCCCCCATTTTTGAATCCATTTCTGGAATAAATGTGTTTCACAGCAAATCTTGCAAGGAAAGTGTTTTCCTGCAATCAGCAGCCCTGCTTGCAGCACTGCTCCAGCCCATCTGTGAGAGGGCTGTACCTGATCAGATCAGATGCACTTCAAGGTGTTTGTTCTGCTGCCCAGCAGTGGAACATCAGGAGCCACTGGGCTGTGACCAGTTGGATAATTCTGAACAAATACATGGAAATAAACATAACCATCCTTATCTCATTAATCACAGTCTCACAGGGAACCTTCACCTGGATTTTAGTGAATTCAGAGCCTGTTTTCTTCATTATCTCTGATCCCCTGGTGATCCTGGGCAGCTGGAGCAGAATCTACCCTCACATAAGAGCCAGTGCAAAGTCAAAGCATCCCCTGAAGGCCACTGGCAGGACTCTGCAGCCTGTGCTCTTTGCATTTATCCTCTACAAAGTGAGGTGGTGGTGAAGCCCTGTGGGATCTGAGGAGCCAGACACCAACCAAAATCCCCAAATCTCTGTTTCTTAAGCCTTTTCCACCCTACAGGTGTTTTTCCTCTCTGTCAGGATGCCAAGTCCCCGTGCATAGTCCACAGGCACTGAAGAATAACCCCTTCACTTATGCAGGGAGGTTTTTAACTCCCACCACAGCTTCCCACTCAGGGAACCTGTTTTAACTTTGCTTTTCCCAGTGCAGAAACAGCCCTGGGAAGTCAAACCCTCTGCCCTCAAGAAGAAGAGTTCCCACTCATGCAGCCAGTCTCTCTCTTTCCTTCCTGACTTTTGAGCATGTTTTCCAGGAATCTGACCTGCTTTTGAAGCTGAGTGTGTTCCAGGTCCCTCCAGGTCAGATCCCCACGTGCCTCTGTGGCTGTTTGGAGCTGACTGTGGGCACTGTCCCTCCATCCAGGCTGCTGTGCTTCCCTTCCAGCCCCACCACGTATTTCAGATCTCCTCAGTGGGCACTGTCCCTCCAGCCAGGCTGCTGTGCTTCCCTTCCAGCCCCACCACGTATTTCAGATCTCCTCAGACCCCATAAACAGCCCTTCTGCAGAAGGAGCTGGAACCATTTCAGCCTGGGCTGTGCTGAGAGGAGACAGAGATGCCCCCTCAGGCAGAGTGAAAAGGGCCCAATGAATGCTGTGATGACAGCACAGTAAAATTCCCTGGGCTCTAAATATTTTATCATCATAAAATAAACATAGATCTTCTCATCATGAAATATACATTAAAAAATGTTTAAACATGTTAATTATTAAACCAATATTGATTCATATTGGATGAAGCATTAACGGGTGGAGTTTGGAGGAGGAAAATTGGCAAATGTATTTAATGTCGAAAGAGCGCTTGCCACATATCAATATTCATCAGGTCTAACCACTAATAATCATAACAGTGACAGGCCAGATTTATGGCTCCTCTGCATGAAGACAAGTCTATGCAGAGGGACAAACTGAAATATTAAGATGGGAGGCACAAAAATTCAATTTTTTTTTTTTTTTTTTACTGCAGCTCATCATTGTGATTTTATGGATAAACTGAGGATTTGCGTAAAAGAGTCTGAGCAAACAGAGGGAAGACTTTTGTGAGTTTATTTGAGAGCAGGTTATCAGAAGGATTTAATCATCTGCTCTGATAAGGGCTAAAGTTGTCCCCTTGTGCAGGTGCCAGCAGAGTGCACAAGGAGTTAATGGCTGCTCCTGTGCCCTCTCGTTGGACATTTATTCAAAGAATCTTAAATGGATTTTCTGAAAGTCAGAGAGTGGGAAATGCATCATGTGCCACCTTTAGCATTTGCAGGGTTGAAGGTGAAGCTTGAGTTGGGGAGTTTTATGGTTCAAGTCAGTTATTTTGATTTGGGGCTGTAAATATTCTCCCCAGAGGAGAATGCCTTGCTCACTGTATCTGCAGGAATTCTTTTGCAGATTTTTTTCCCTCTGGAAGCTCTAACTTTGATAATACACTGAGATCACGGCACAGATAGAAAAGGAAGGGACTGGGAACTGAAATTCCATTAACATGGGAGACCTGCCAAAGGTCCTCAATTTGGTTTAGTTTTAAAATGTCCATCCCAACCCCTCCAGGAGCAGGAATCCAGATGTGGATGCAGTCTGTCCAAGGACATTCTTGGCACTTTGTCTGGGTCTGTTGTTCATTTCCTTCCCTCCCTACAATTTTTTCCCCTGATTTATTTCAATGTGAACAGGTACACCAAGACCTCTCTCTTCAACACCGTGTGACTATGTGAATTTAACAGCATTTTTGCAATATGCTGGAACCTGAGAGAACTCCAGAATTGCAGGGAGCTCATTGTATTTAAAACACTTTCTTGTGAAGAGAGTCTCTTTTCTTGTTCTTTAAACAAAAAAAGCACAATGAGGGTCTATGACTGTGTTCAAGGACTCCAGTTTAAATTCATTCAGCCTACACTTCAAAAAAGAAATTTGTTTTCTTAACAACCTCCTCTGCAAATGTAGTGTGGTACCAGAGAGTTAACAGGTGTTCTGTCTTGCATGCCAAATTAATTTAATACTTTTTATTACTTTTTATGTGTCTCTTTACAGGACTGGTACAAGTTACAAGAGCAAACACACGGAAGTCTTCTCTCCTGAGGTGGAGGGGGTCATACCACTACTGATGGACAGAGTCATGCCAAGAAAAGTCAAATAAACTGTTTTTCCCCTTGCTGGAATTTGGTTTTAATGTCAAGGCTGGCACCTGAGTGAGCTGCTGGTGTATCCTGCAGATGTGGAAGTGTGTAAGGTGCTGCACAGAAAACAAGGATGGGAGAAAAAAGATCAGATGAAGCACTCTGCTGACCAAAACCAGGCCTGGGAACAGGGATCTTTAGGTCTTTCAGGTCCTTTCCTTCACCCATCAGCCCTTCTTGCCTTCAGAATAGATCTGGAATTCCTTTTTTTTTTTCTCACTCCAGGATCCATGCCAGGACAACAGCAAATGTCAACTTTTTTCTTTGGCTCAGGACATTTGAACACCAAAACCTCTAACATCTGGCAGCTGTGGTTTTCATTGAACAACAGCTTTGCTGTCAGTTTATCTGCTGCAGAAATGCTTCCCAGCCTGTGCATGGAGAGGATACACTAAATTGTCCATTTAATTTCCACTTACTGGGAGACTCAGCACACATTAAAGAGTATTTGACTATTAAAAGCATGTTTATGGACTCTAATATTGCTATCAGTGGTATGTGACTAATACAGAGTACAGTGCATTTTGTCACAATCGGTTGATTTCGGAGTAATCTGTCACTGGCAAGTGTTAATCTGGGGGTTCTCTTCCTAATGCAGCTCCAAAAGATGAGTCTGGAGGGATTCCTGCTCTGGTTGTGTCTTGCACAACATCCTGGCACAATGTCCTTGCATGAAACTCATCCTGAGTGGAGTGAGAGCTGAATTAACCTTTAAAAGTTGCATTATTGGCCAGATTGCCCAACAAAACCATGCTCTGTGAATGTACAAAGTAATGAGGATTTATCCATCCACCACACAGTGAGAATTTATCTTTTATCCACCCACCACACAGTGCTATCCATAAACTTTTGTACTGATTGTCCACTTGTAATCAAAGGTGATACAGAGATTCATAGCCTCAAAAATATTAAGTTTTCACAAGTTTCTGATTCTGTTGGAGCTCCTAAGTAATTGCACACCCAGGGATGCAAACACAGGATAGCAGTGCATGGAAAGCAAGCTTCATTTCCATGCACAGAAGTATCTGGCATTTCGATGGGGTGTTCTCCCACTGGAAAACATCCATTTCTTAAGATCAAAATGTTCTAAAGTAACAAACACTGATTTAAGTAAAATTTCAATTGCAGACAGCCATTTATTTTGTGAAAATAAGATATTTGATTTCTTTCAGTCTTATAGAATTTTCTTCCCCTTAATGTATATGATAATTCTGATACACAAAAAACCCAAACAACAACAAAAAAAACCAAACCAAAACAGGGATGTGTGTTGTGGGAAGACAGTTGGAGGTTCATAAAAAGCTATTTTCTTCAGAATTTTCACATCATAAGTCATGGGACAATGTTGGAACTTTGGGGGAAAAATGTTCAAAACCTGGAATATGTGCTGAAAGAAAAAAATCCGAATTTTAACCAGAGCATTAACAATTCCTCCAGAGCAAAAGGCTCAGCTAATCAGTCGTATCCAGAGAAACCGCCTGTCAAAAAGCTCTCCTGTACCCAACTCTACTGACCAGAAACAACGAGCAGCAAAATCTCCATCACTTACTGTCCTCCTGTCCCCACAGGATGCTCCTCCAAGGGCAGAGCCAGGTGCTGTGGCTGTGCTTGCCTTTGTCCTTGGTCCCCAGGCTCAGTGTGCCCCCCAGGCTCTGTGCCTTGGCACCAGCAGCAGCAGTGTCCCTTTAGGGTGTGACAAAGCCTCTCTTGCTTTGCAGTGCTCCTCCTCCACTGCACTTCCTCCAGTGTTTCCCCTCTCTCAGATCTCATCCTGAATCTCATCCAGGAAAACCAAACTCGCTGTCTCCATGGCCTGCACATCAGCAGAGATGCTCTGGGCCACAGGAATCATCCAGAGAGGGAGTTCAGTGCTGGGGAAGCCCAAGCCAACCACTTTGGATCATTGTTTAGGGAATCTGGTGAAACAGGTTGATGTTTTACAACAAATTAAGGGCTGGACTTGTTCAGAGTGGGATTTTCCAGAGGATTGGGATCCCTAGGACTCAGCTTCAACCAGCTGTCCAGTTCAATGCTGACAAATCCTTTTCTGTGCTCTCAAAGCACAGCACAGAGTGGTGCAGTCTGTGCCAGAGCCTGGGCAGCAGTGAGTGTGCTGTGTGTCTGATCCTGGCTGCAATCACTGCAAAAACGAGCCCTAAAGGGCACCATTCACACGCCAGGCTCACTCCTGAGCTGGGAAATAATGTCTTGGGACTCACTTTGCAAATGCAGCTGCCTCCTGGGCCTAACAGCCACACATTGTGCGGGGTGCAATTAGGAGGTCACAGAAGTGCTGTCACTGATGGCTTCCTGGCTGCCTCTGGAAAATGTTCTCAACACATGGCTAATAAGTAGGTTTCCTTGATACCACTTTGATAGTTAGGGACAGCAGGAGGAAAACAAGCAGAAGACCAAGCTTGATGCTATTATCCTTTTTAACTTTGCTTAGCAAATGATTCTGAAGTGCTCAACACAATCACTCCCCCTTTTAAGCATAGGTTTTTTCACTCCTCTTCCTCTACTAGGGTCTAATTTTAAGGGAGCACTTTGGGATTTTAATAACAGAATTATACACTTTGCCCACAGGTCTTTAATCTCTCGATGTTTATCCCATCAGCTGCGTCTCTGGCGAGCCTTTATCCTGGGATGTTTGTCTATTAAATTAACAGTATTTCAGAAGAAGATAAGCCATTTGCAAGCAGTAAATCAAAAGGCAGCAGCATCCACTTAGTTCTCTGGCTGTTGCATCACTCAGTACATTATACACTGCTCTATATACTCAGTATATCACCGAGCTCTTCATCTTCCCTGCCGCCCCCGCCCTCCGCCCCCACGCTGTCTGCAAAATGCACAAACCTCTCCCAGGCAGGCACATCCAAAGGGAAGGAGACAGATGAGATCTGTGAGAGCAGCAAACCAGGAAGGTTTGGAGGGTTTGGATGGAGCTGCTGGATTTTGGCTGGGCTGCCTGTGGAGGAGAGGGTAGAGCAGAACCCTGCACATCTGAGCGTCTTGGAGCGTGCCAAAAGCAGTGACTAACCCTGCCCAGCAAAGAGCAGTCCCAGGGAAGGCAGCAGGCAGGGGCTGCCCACCCTCTGCTGGAGTGGAACCACGCTGGGATGGAGGCAGCCCACACTGAACAGTGCAGGGAGAAGTTCTGTGGTGCTGCATGACCAGGAGGAGATGGATATGTCACACAGTGAGGAGGAGGGCTGGCTGGAGGGTGGCCAAGGAAATGGAAGTCATGATTCTGTTTATGCATGAAGTAGAAATGAGAGCGTGCATCCTGAATGGCTTTGTCTGTCTTAATTCTTGGCCTTAATTGAAGGGGTCCTTCCTCAAGAAAGCAACCTGCAGAGGATGTTTGGAGATATTTTCAGAGCTCGGTGCACTGTAACAGAATCATCAGCACTGAGAAATGTTCATTTTTGCTCCTTGGATTGTGCCCATCCAGCAAATGGAGCGGGTTCAGTTTCATTTAAACGCTGAGAAGTGCCAGGTCCCTGCAGAAAGCAGGCATGGTGCATCTGCAAGCAGATGGGAAACATCTCCATGTAAGCATTTATGAGATGCCTAACATAGTTTTCCTCTCACAAAAAGAAGCAAACAGATGAAAATCTAAATGTTAAGGGCAGTGTGAACCAATAATTCGGGGGAAAAACTCAGAACAAGTTGTACAAAGCAATCTGTTGCAACGACTTCTATCTCCCCATGGACTTCTTGCTTCCTACCCTTCTTGCTATCAGCTCTTACAATATAACCATGCAGACATCCTATTTTTGATTCCAAAACTCTCTTTGAACCAAATTGGGCTAAAAACAGCAAATTCCAGCCATACTCCACAGCATAGCACCCTGGGAATTTTGTCTTCCTGCTATCCTTGAATTAGGAAATCAAAAAATAAAAAAAATCAAAATGAAAAAATCCTGGTTTTTTTACAGGTGCAAGCCCTCTTTTCTGCATCCAGGTGCCACATCTTGGCTAGTCACTCCCTTGATTTGATGGATTTTAAATCCCAAAGGCCTCAGCAAGACACTTGATCCACCTTCCCCCTGGAGAGGGGAGGATATTTGGGTTCCTCTGGTTATCCACGTGTTAAGGGAGGTGCCTGAGGTCATGGTGATCCCTTGCAGGTGTCTGACAGCTGGGCTGTGACACCCTGGACACAGCAGATAGTACAGGCTGAGGTGCTGCCCTACCTGGAAAACAGGGTGTGAGAGCAGAATCATAGAATTATTTAGGCTGGAAAAGGCCTCTGAGATCATCACATCCAATGAACAGACAGAGCAGACAGATCCTTTTTCCTGGCTGGGGAGGAAGTATGAAATGCAGAGTACATTTACATTTTAATCCACTCTGGAGCAAAGCTGATACCTTTCAGCATTGCCCAGAGTTATTTTGGGTGAGGGATCCCCGTTTTCAGATTCCCTCTCTGGGCTCTGGAGATCCAGCCCTGTTCTCCTCACCCCAGGTCTATTCCCCAACCACACACTTTCTAAATCAGCCTCTGTCATTCTGTTTGTTTGTTTGTTCGTCTCTCTTCCTCTCCTGCTTTTTGAAATTTGTCTTTGGATCACATAAATCTTCCTTATGGAAATATTTGTGCACTTGGCACATTCCCAAGGAATGTTTAAGCTTTAATAAAGCAATTTTAGTGGGGGTTTTTTTCTACTTTTCTTTCCAGGGGGAGAAGTTTGTCATGATTTTTTTTTTTTTTAATGGCTTTCCTCCATGTATCTTGGCAGCTTAGGAGTCCCCTCCAGTAGGATGTAATTGGAAGTAGCTGCTCCCTCTGATAGCTTGCCTTTCAGAGAGTGGCCTCCAGTTCAGTAGCTGCAAGTAACTGTGGGCAATTTTGCCTGTGCTTAATTGCAACAAGGTTTTCCTCCAATTTTTAAGTCTTTCCTTTTTCAGGCAAAACCAGAGCTGAATGCTCATGTGTCCTCCTCTAAAAATCATTTATAAAAAGTGTTAAAAAAAATATTTCTTCCACTGCTGACAATTTTTCCCTGAGAAGAGGGAGGAGATCCAGATGCTGCTGCAAACATTGGGAGATGTGGTCAGCAGAAGAAACTCTTGGTTTGGCTGATTGATAAAGCACTGCCTCTGCCCAAGAGTAAATGTAGAGCTCATTGCTTATTCCCTCTTTTTCTTGGTAAATTTAGAACTCTTTCAAGCTGGGTTAATTTTAGTTTTAGGGATTGTAATGCCACAAAGGAACACAACCAGTGTTTCAAGTCAATCCCACTCCCCCAAAGAGGCTCAGCCCTGACAGTGCAGCACCCAAAGGCTGTCCTCCAGCCTGGCCTTTAGACTCTTGTGATTCCACCACTTTCCTGGGCTATTTTTTCCAGCACTTGACTCTTGGTAGTGTCAGAAGGGCAATCTAAATATCCTCTGTAACACAAGTTTATCTTTGAGCCACTCCAAAATTAAACTCTCAAGTTTAATTTTGGAGTGGCTCAAAGTTTAGAAGAGCACGGAGGAACCTCAGATCCTCAATCTTCTGGCAGCACCAGCTGTCAGCCCACAGAAACCTTTGCAGGGATAGGAATAGCCTCGGTGCTGTTCCGAAATTCTTAGAAAAAGCTTTTCCCAGGAAACCAAGCGAGTGCTTTTCCATCTGCGCCTGCTGGAGACCCACTTGGCTCCTGGCATCCCACGAATGCATCAACAGGAGACAAAACCATCAAGAAACCAGCAGAGATCACTTCAAAACACAAACAAAGCAGAGCAGTGAGACACATCAGGCCACGTTCTGAGCTGCTGTAAATCAGGGAAACTCGTGGGTTTCAACCCAGCTCTGCCAGTCTGCTCCAACTGGGATTTGGTTCTTCATCATTAACTCCTCCAGCATTGCACAGCCAGCTTTTGGAGGCTTTGAATGACTTCCTGCCTGGAGTTTACAGCTGTTCCAGCAAGGCCTTGAGTTTATCCCTTTAATTTGTCATTAGCCTGTGTAAACAAAAAGAACAAAACAAAGAGGACTGAGAAAAAAGAAACCCGAACAGGTGCACTCACTTTTCCTCCACTTCAGGCAGAATTCAGGTAAGAGGCATTGCTAAAGCAGGGATCTACTGGGACAGGTTTCCTGGTTAGGATAAAGATGTTGGTTGAGACCTAAGGCTGGAAGTATCTTGGTTTAAATTAATGAAAAAATAAAATAAGTCTCTAACTTCTTCTCAAGAGTCTTCTTTTTCATTCTTCATTTCAATGTTTTCCAGTCATTCTGAATCCTCCTGGAATCAGATGCAGATGTCCTGAAATACCAACAACAAAGCTAATTCTGACAGCATTTCTGAAGGATGGGGGAAGAAAAAAATTACAAACATTAGGAAGAAAACCTGTTCTGCTGATATTGTCCATCCATTTTGGCAAACTATTAGGGACTAGAAGGTCAAAAAAGCCTTGGGTATGCCAGAGGAGCAGCCGAGTCCTCACCCAACCACAGCCTTTGTGCCTGCTTGATCCCAGCTCTCAAAATTAATGTTGTAGTTGAGCCTGGACCACATTGTGCCCTTTTTGCCCTTCAGACTGATTTTCCACATTCGGGAGATGGAAGAAGACTCACAGAGATGGTTGAACGATTGGAAGAATTTTTTAAAATACATGTGGAAGTTAAATAAACAGGGAAATAATGGTCCAAATGTTGTTTTTGTTTTGTTTTGTTTTGTTTTTCTGCAAGCCCTCCTGTGAACCCCCAAGGACACTATTTTCTTTACCACATGAAATCTTTTGTAAAGCTGACTTGACCATGCCAAGGGTCACACAGCAGTTAAGAATTAAACCCCAAGACGCTCAGATCAGAAAAAAACCCCATACATCCTAAAATGCTTTTTACTGATTTTGTTTCTGGTAATAGCACAGATACAATAAAAGGTTTTCACTGGGTGGAAGCCAACCAGGATCAATCTTCTGACCAATAGCAGCAACCTCAGAACTTTACCCCCCAAAGCTAATGAAAAGGCAGCTTCCCTGTGTGTTTGGAAACACCTGTGCTCTGCCAGTCTCAGCTGGTGGCCTGTAAACCCTGCACAGGACTTAGCTCTGCCATTTCTGGCTTACCCTGTTCTCTTCAATACAGATCTTGTCAGAGCAATAAAGTAGAATCTTTTCTGTCCTGTGGAACAGTTTTTTTCCATAGGTAACCTTGGAATGTAGAGCTTTGAGGAGCAGGCAGATGACTGTGTACATTAATATATCAGCCCACACACCCCAGTGCAGGCCTAGCACACATTCCTTTGTAAAGGTGTGTTTTCCCAAATCCAGCATCAGGGAATCTGTGCTGACTGCTCCTTGATGGATCCATTCTCTGTGGAATGTGGCCATGTGGAGGCAGCTCTGGCTGTGCTGCCCACCAGGACAAGGAGAGCAGCTGGACAGGGCTGAGCACTCCAGCAAAGGGAATAAAGTGGCTCTTCCTCAGGCTGCCCCTCAGGGCCTCCAGTTACAGAATGAGAGTGGAGACCTGGCAACTGCTGCCACAGCAGGACAAAAAACAGGGAAGAAGGAACTTGAGAGAGAGATGAGAACAAAATCCCCTCCAGGGCCAACAGAACCTGTTCTGCTGATCTGATGGAAGAGATGAGCCAAGTTTCAGGTGTCTAAAGGAGGGGTTTGGACCACAAAATGACATCAAGATTGGATCTCTTTTACTCCAGACCTGCTGCTCACAGTGTCCATGAGTCTCTTTAAATACTCCAGGATGAAATCTCTGTTTTACTTTTGATCTTTAAAAACTCAGTTTGACATTTTAACTCGTGTCTAGGGTTTGTTGCCCATGCATAGGGTTGAACATTCTTTTGTCTGTTGCCCATGCATAGGGTTGTTCTTTTTGTCCTGGAAACGTGTACCCAAAGAAAACACTCAGTTCTCTTTCAGTGCCTGTTCCTAAATTGACAAATTTTGGGCCACAAAGCAGCACCATTCCTTATGTCCCAGACAGTGTCTGCTCTTATTGTGTGGGATTAACACAATGATAAAAACATCTTCCAATTCTGGAGCTGTGCAGTGATCCCACATCAATGATACAGCAGAGAGAGACAACTTGGTATCTGAGACAAGACCAAAACTCAGGATGCCCTTGCTGGAGGAACAGCTTAAATCTGAGCTGAGTTTTCAGCATTGCATCCAGATCAGGGAAAAATTACTCTGGAAATTTCACTATATTCAGACAGGCTTCCTTTATGGGTTTTCCATATTTCTAGCTGTCAAATACATTTAAAACATGACATCATCTCATAATAGTCTGCTGCTTCTTTCTTTCAGCAGCAAAAGAATGAAACAAGTGAAGAACAAGCCTGAAACTTTAAAACAAGAACTACTACTAGAGTAATAATATTCTTGTTAATCATTGTAATCCAACTCCATTTAGGAACCCTGCCATGACCTTGTTTTAGGCCATGCTCAAGGTGAGAAAGCAGGTGGCAAAATCATTTTCCATCCTAACAAATTTGCCCATTCCCTGTTTGCAGCACTCATCAGCCTGGCCCTTTGATCTGGTACATGATACTCTGCTTCCCTGGAGAATTTGGGGCCAGATGCTTTAATACAAAGTAGCTCCATTAATTCTCTATTGCCTTCCACAGGGTATCACAAATTTAAATTGGCTGAAGACTTTGCTCTGGAGAGCCCTTGGAGTGGACCAGGGGAAAATTATACATTTTATCAAGTTGTGCAGCAAAACGCCAAAACAGATGTAGAAATGGTTTCCCCCCAGGAATGATGACAGCCTTCCAAGCAGCAGGAAAGAAAAACAGCTGAAGTGTTAAAGCTCACAGAAGTTTGTACTCTTGGGAAGAGTAGGAGGAACCAGTGGGTTTATTTTGATGTCCACTCTCACCCAAAAGTTTGTTTTAATCTGAAAGTTGAGGAGCAAGGTGTTCTACCCCATGTCTGAGACTGCTGGGCTCATCCTCTGTGCAAAATTTTCAATGAGCATCACTGACCTGCTCAGGAAATGAAGTCCTGTGGAGACAGAGGCTCCTTGGGAGCAGGGACAGAGTGATGTCCCCTCTCAGGGTGTGAGGGACACCCTTCTCCATGTCCCCCAGCTCCAGAGCCACCAGAAGAGACCCTTGTCCAGTTGCTGCTGAGCATCCTGGGGGGACATTTGAACTTCCTCCATCCTGGGTTCCTCTGACCATTTGAAGGTTTCTTTACCATGATCCCTCAACCTCTCCTTTCCAGCTTTTTGTTTTCCCCTGGTTTGCTCGCTGCTTTTTCAGACCCAAAGTCTCAGGCTGGGATTTATGAAGGTACCTGTGACTGGCTTTGCCTGTTCCTTTTCCACAAGGGCCCCAGGAGTGCTGCCCAGGTTTCTGAGGATATTTACACTCAGCATTCCCAGTTTTATCCAGGTAATTAGGTAGTTTATATCCACGGGTTTGTGCAGCTCACTTAAACCTGCATCTCACAGATGTGTTTGCCTCACTTGTGTGTTCAAGGAGACACATCCTTCCTTACATCTGCACTGACACTCAGAGGCTTTGTTTTAAAAGCCAGTCTGCTCAGGAGGAGATCTGTGAGCCCTTCTGGCTGAACCAACAGCCAGCCCAGCCTTGCTTTGGGCACACATCCTTCATTCCATGCAGCCTGGGTTGGGGTGCTCCCACCCCCACGCTGTCACTGCCTGGGATGAGCGGGCTCCAGCCCACCTGCGTGGATCACAGCTGTGCACTGAGGAGTTTTCCAAGTGCTGAAATGGCACAGGGCTGATCCTCAGTGCACCTCCACCAGCTCAAGCACAGTTTTATTGATGTCCTTCGAGTCAGCAAGCAGCTCAGCCCTTCCTTTCCCTGCAGAGCTTGGCTCATGTTTTCATGCACTAAGGGGACACAGAACCACTGAACCATTTAGGTTCTGCAAAGACCTTTCAGATCTTTGAGTCCAACCATTAACCCAGCAGTGCCAGGTCAGTGACTAAACCACAGAATCACAGGATCATTAATGTTGGAAAAGACCTCCAAGGTCCTCGAGTCCAATCTTCAACCAAAGACTGCCATGCCCACTAAACCTGACCATGAAGTGCCACATCAACTCATTTTCTGAACACCTCCAGGGATGATGATTCCACCCCTTCCCTGGGCAGCCCCTTCCAATGTGAATCCCTCTACCAGGGAAGAAATTTTTGCCAATATTCGACCTGAACCTCTCGTAGTGTAACTTCAGGCTGTTTCCCTTGTGCTATCAGGAGCTTCTTGGAAGAACCATGTCCCCAACACACAGAGATCTTTTCAATCCCTCAGGGATGGTGACTCCACCGCTGGGCTGGGCAGCTGTGCCAGGGCTGGACAAACATCTGCCAAGGGAGCAAGGGGTTTGGGGCAGCCAGCAATTCCCGTTCCCCTTAAGACAGAGGTGTTGGGATGTGCAGCCCAGGCTTCCAGCAGCGTTCCCGGCAGGTCCAGCGGGGCGCTGGCTTGGGGACAGGCTGCGCAGAGCCGCGGAGCGTGCTCTCCTGGCCGCTCACCCCTGAGCGTGGGAATGCACTTCCCTCTAGTGGGGAAAAGCTCAGGCGAGCCCGGGATTCTCCGGCAGCTGCGGAACATTTCCACAGAGCGCTGCGGGTCACAGGTGAGCGCATCACAGCCCTCCCGCGCCCTGTGGAGGCCGGCTCGGTGCCAGCGGGGGATTCCCGACACGTGTCCCCGCCGGTGACATCCCCGGTGCCACCTCCGAGCCGGGGGTGGCCGCGGGGGATGGCGTGAGTGCCTCTGCATCCTCAGCCTCCGCCGCGCCAGCTGCAGAGAGCAGATCGCCTTCCGATGGAAGGAATCCATCCCGAGGAACGAATTCCCGAAATGCTGTTTTCATAGAAGATTCCGGGGTATTTTTGATCTAGGAAGATCAAAACAAGCGTATTGAAAAATTCCATTTCATAATGTCAAAAATGCTTCGTTTGGAGAATGTCAGAATGCTGCAATCTAAATGTTTAATCAAGTGACATGTATGTGTGGAATATTGCTATTATTTAATTCAATTTTAGGGTGAGGTTTTTTTCCCCTAATATTTTCCTTAATGTGAAATAAAATCAAATAAGAGGGCAAAAATGTCAAATCAAAAGATTTTCTTTTGATTGCAAATTGTTTCAACACTGCAAGTGCCTCTAGGTTTGAAAATATTTTTAAATACTTTTTAACCAAACTGTACTTTGAAAAGAAAATTTTAAGGCACCATAAGCTTGACACAATTCTGTTGCTGTGTTCTCAGCTGGTTCCATGGGTCATGCCTTTTTAGCTGGGTAGAATTAAAATCTCATGTTTCCTGGCTCCCAAATTACTGAGCTTGATAGGCCATCATGTTTGGAAGATTTAATCAGGAGTAGAGGAGTCCTCCTTCCCCCGGTTCTTCTGCTGCTTTCAGAGAGAGGGAGGTGGGAGTAATGAATGCTGATTGAACCTCGGCTGGGAATGAGTCAAGGGAAGGGGAAAAAAAAAAAAAAAAAAAAAAAACAAGCCCCATC
>VZUI01095902.1:0-14974 GCA_013401135.1 Cettia cetti | reverse complement strand
AGCTGTGGCTGCCCCTGGATCCCTGGCAGTGCCCAAGGCCAGGCTGGACACTGGGGCTGGGAGCAGCCTGGGACAGTGGGAGGTGTCCCTGCCATGGAATGAGATGATCTTTAATGTCCCTACTAACTCAAACCATGCTGGGATTCCCTGATCTTTTACCACATCCATTCCTCTCTGGGAATCCTTTTTGTGTAATTTCTGGAGTTATTGATGGAATTTTGTGTTTCTGGGCTGGAGAGGAAAAATGAAAGAGCAGGAAATGTCTTCTGGGTGGCTCCAGGAGAACACAGGGCACTCCCCTGCTCTCCCTGTGGGTGTTTTCCTCGGAGGGCTGGTGAAGGGTTAATGCTACCAAGGCTTTGGTGAGTTTAGTGACAGTGAGTAAGGAGGGGACACAGGGAGGGAGGAAACCCTAAAATCCTTGTGGGTCCCTTCCTAAATCGGGATACTCCATCATTCTCTGACCAGCTCTGCTGAGATGGTGCAGGTGGATGCTCCACAGTTCCCATCCCTTTCTCACTCGGGGTCTCCCCCAGCCCCAGCAGCATTTGCAGGACTGGGGCTGGGTGTGACCCCCTTGCCCTCCCCGGGCACAGGTACCCCACGTTCATAGACGCCCTGCGGGACCTGGACGATGCCCTGTCCATGTGCTTCCTGTTCTCCACCTTCCCACGCACGGGCAAGTGCCACGTGCAGACCATCCAGCTGTGCCGCCGCCTGGCCGTGGAATTCCAGAACTACGTCATCGCCTCCCGCTCCCTGCGCAAGGTGGGAGCGCGGCAGGGGCCGAGGGTGCGGGCCTTGGGCGCAGGGAGGCACTGGGGTGGCAGATCACGGATCCCACCGGGATCTGGCGCTCCCTGGGGAACCTCCTGCCGAGGGAGGGGGTGACAGTGACAGTGACAGGGCAGCCTTCCTCCCACTGAGCCCTTGCTCTGTCCTGCCAGGTGTTCCTCTCCATCAAGGGCATCTACTACCAGGCAGAGGTGCTGGGGCAGCCCATCACCTGGATCACCCCCTACACCTTTGCCCACGACGTGAGTACCTGGGAAGAGCCCGGGGGATCACCAGGGGAGGGAAGGGCTGAGGAACCATCCCGTGGCAGATGAGGCTGTGCCCAGCCTGTGGTGACACCACAGGGCTTGGCTGCAGAGGCACGTGGGGACAGAGTCCTCTGTCACCTCAGGATCCCCTGAGGCTGCCTGTACCAGTCTCCACAGTTCCTCCTATCCTCAATTATTAATGATAATCTTTTATCAGCTATTGAAGATTAACCTGTGGGAGCAGGGCTGATGGAGTGGAAGGAAGGGATGAGTCAGATCCTGCAGCCTCCCCGAGGGGATTCTGCCATGTACCCCAGGCAGGAGGGCAAGGGAAGGTCCTCATTGTGCTGGGACAGCTTCCACTGAGCCTTGGCAGGAGGTCACAGGCACAGCAGGGCCCTCTCCGTTCACTCCTGGGATTTCCAGGGCTGGGCACAGTTGGGTTGAGGATTTGTGGTTTTGTGTTTCTGAATCATAGAATCCTGGAATGTTTTCATTTGGAAGAGACCTTAAAGCCCATCCTATTCCACTCCTGCCATGGGCAGGGATACCTTCCACTGGACCAGGTGGCTCCAAGCCCCAATGTCCAACCTGGCCTTGAACACTTCAGGGATGGGGCAGCCACAGCTTCTCTGGGCACCCTGGTGCCAGGGCTTTATCACCCTCACAGGGAGGAATTCCTTCCCAATATCCCATCTAACCCTGCCCTCTGGCAGGGTGAAGCCATTGTCACTTGTCTTTGTCCTGCTCTTGTCCAGCTCTGCCATACCCTGTGCTCTTCACCTTGAAGAGTTGGAGTCCCTGGCCCAAATCCCAAGGTCCCCATCCATGATGGGATGAAGTGTTCCATGTATCCAGGCATGGAGGGGTGGCAGCAGGACCCTGGGAGAAGCCTGCAGAGTTCTTCCTGCCCAGGGTCTGGTGGTGGCTGTGACATTTCTGCACTTGGGGCATATTTAGGTTTGATTTCATGGAAAGGTTCTTCCCCCAGAGGGTGCTGGCACTGCCCAGGC
The DNA here is from genome assembly GCA_013401135.1 of Cettia cetti. Classification (NCBI taxonomy): domain Eukaryota; kingdom Metazoa; phylum Chordata; class Aves; order Passeriformes; family Sylviidae; genus Cettia; species Cettia cetti. The sequence goes on along the minus strand of VZUI01095902.1, from coordinate 12,918 downwards.
TCCCCAGGGAATGGGCACAGCCCCGAGGCTGCCAGAGCTCCAGGAGCCTTTGGACAGCGCTGCCAGGGATGCCCAGGCTGGGATTGTTGGGGGATCTGGGCAGGGGCAGGAGCTGCATCAATAATCCCTGTGGGTCCCTTCCTAAATGGGCATATTATGTGATCCTCCTCCCTGTGGGTGGGATGGGCTCCTGTAGAGGGAGGTCCTTCATCCCTGTGTCCCCCCATCCCGTGTGCTGGCAGCACCCCACAGACGTGGATTACCGGGTCATGGCCACCTTCACTGAGTTCTACACCACCCTCCTGGGCTTCGTCAACTTCCGCCTCTACCACTCCCTGAACCTGCTGTACCCCCCCAAGGTGAGGCCACCACCCCGGGGTCACTGTGTCCCACCATGGGGTGGTGGGAGGAAGGGTGGAAATGAGAGATTTTTGGGATATCTGTTTTGGCAGCTGCCTCCACACCCCTTTTCCTCCCCAGATCGACATCCAGGCTGAGGATGAGCTGAAGCCTGCAGAGGGCAAGGAGTATGCCATGGATTCAGAGAGCTACTTGGAGGTGAGGGACACTGCTGGCCTATGGGAACACTGTCTGGCCTTTGTGTCCTGCCCACAGCCCTCTTGGTGTGGCACTGGAGGACAGAGCTGGATCCCTGCAGGGTGGAGGGGGCTGATCCCAAACTCCCTGTTCCTGTAGGGCAGACCTGGGCTCGGCCTCGGGCACCACCGGCCTCCCCCTGCATGGCCAGAGACCCCCCCAGAGTCCCATGCTGGGGATGGTGCCTGGAGGAGGCTGAATTCTCTCCAGGCCTTGGCTCTTCTGGCCTTTTGCTCTGAGGAATCCCCTTCCCCCATGGGGCTGCCCCTTTTCCCACCCTCTGGACGGGACTCTGTGTCCTCTCCCTGCAGAGGCTGTCAGCTCTGAGTGCCAGCCTGGCTCGGGCAGTGGCTCCAGCCCACGAGGACGAGGTGGAGATGGATGAATTCCCAGTGGAGGGGGTAAGACACTGGTGGAGGGCTCATCCCTGGCCTTGGGGGATCCTGTCCTGTGCCCAGGCTGGCGGTTTGGGGGCAGCTCCTGAGAACCATCTTTGCCAAGGGGGGCTTGGCCAGGGCTGTGTGAGGGGAGGAGGCTGAGGGCTTTGTTCTGAGCAGGAGACAGCAGAGCTGATGGACGCCAAGAAGAAGGAGCAGGAGGCTCTGGAGAAGCACAAGAAGCTCTTTGAGGGGCTTCGCTTCTTCCTCAACAGGGAGGTGCCCCGGGAGCCGCTGGCCTTCATCATCCGGTGCGTGGTGGGCAGGAGACCCTCGGCAGCCCCGGCCTCCCCCTCCTGCAGGACTTCTGGGTTCAACCCACCCGATGTCCTGTGGGTGCGGTCACCCCCAGGGTCCCACCTGCCCGCCTGACTCCTCGCTGGCATTGCCCACAGGTGCTTTGGTGGCCAGGTGTCCTGGGACAAGTCCCTGTGCATCGGTGCCACCTATGACGCCACCGACCCATCCATCACCCACCACATCATTGACCGGCCCCGCGTGGACAAGCAGGTGGTTGGCAGGTGGGTGAGGCAGGGGGGCCCTCCCTGGAACAGCCATTCCAGAGCTGTCCCATGGGCTCCAGAGCCTGAGGTGGGACCCCTGTGCCTCCCCAGGTACTACCTGCAGCCCCAGTGGGTTTTTGACTCGGTGAACGCCAAGCTGTGCCTGCCCGTGGCCGAATATTTCCCCGGGGTCCTGCTGCCCCCGCACCTCTCGCCCTTCGTGACGGAGAAGGAGGGTGACTACGTCCCTCCCGAGAAGCTGAAGCTGCTGGCCCTGCAGAGGGGAGAGAATCCAGGTGCTGGGAGCCCTCGAAGAGTTTGGGAGCTGGGCTGTGCCTGCTCTGGAGCATCCCAAGGGTAACGGTGGTGTCTCCTTGTAGATGAGGAGAGTGAAGAGGAGGAAGAAGAGGAGGAAGAGGAAGGTGACAATGACAAAGAAGAGGATGAAGAAGAAGATGAATCTGAAAAAGAAGAGGAGAGGAAATTGCAGAAGATGGAAGAACAGAAGATGGAAGAACAGAAGACTCAGAACAACAAGGTGGGAGCCCAAGGAGGCAGCTCTGGTGTCACTGTCCCTGCTGAGGGGTGTCCCTGTCCTGGGACCACTGGGATACCCAAACAGTAATGGAATGGTTTGGGTTGGGAGGGGCCTTAAAGCTCATCTTGTTCCACCCCCTGCCATTGGCAGGGACACCTTCCACTGTCCCAGGTTGCTCCAAGCCCTGTCCAGCCCAGCCTGGAACACTTCCAGGGGTGCTGCTGGCCCCACATTCATGAGCTGCAGCTCCTATCCCTGTCAGGGCCTGCCACAGGTCCAGAGGGAGCTGTGGCTCTCCTTGGCCCACAGTGCAAGGGCTGGAAATGTCCTCCCTGTGGAAGGAGGGGGCGTTCCCAGTATCCTGAGCTCCCTGGCTCCCCACAGGTGCTTCCTGTGAAGGTGACACCAGGGAAGGTGCGGGTGGAGGACAAGCAGCGCCTGGAGCAGGAGCAGCAGAGCGAGGAGAAGCGCTTGGCCATCATGATGATGAAGAAGAGGGAGAAGTACCTCTACAAGAAGATAATGTTTGGGAAGAAACGCAAAATCCGCGAGGTATGGAGACTGGGCCCCTCGCCTGCATCCTGGGACGGGCTCTTCCCAAACCCACTTGCTCCCTCCACTCCTCCCTGTCCCTGGTGAAGGTGCTGCCAGTGTCCCCAGGCTGCCCCATGGCGGGGCAGAGCTCCCTGTGCCCCCTCAGAGCCGTGGCTCCTGCGACCGCTCTCCGTGTCCCACTCCTGATCCCGGTGCCGTGGGCTCTGCCCTCCACGTGCACCTGGAGCGTGGGTGGGACCGAGGGGTTGCAGTCCCTGTCCTGCTCTGACCGAGATCTCGGGGGTCTCTCCCCAGGCCAACAAACTGGCTGAGAAGAGGAAAGCCCACGATGCAGCCCTCAAGGAGCAGAAGAAGAAGAGCAAGAAGGCGCGACAAGTGTGACAGGGCCGGACGCTCCTGGATGGTTTTCCACTGTTGCTTTTGGGTGGAAAACCCTTGGCTTTGGTCCTGGGACAGAATGGCTGTATTTGAAACGTTTCCCATCTGTAAATAACCTGCTGCTCTGCCTTTCCTCTGGTCCCCTCTGTGGAACCGGTGTTACAAAAACTGTCCTCTCTGTGCTGGTGCCACCTCTGTGTGAGGAAGAGGAGGCCAATGAGAGCTCTGGGATTGTTCTGTGTGGATTTGCACAGCCCTGGGTGCTGGAGCCTGGCTCCTGGGAGGTCCCTGGGGCAGAGGAGTGCAGAGCCTGGAGCTGCTTTCCAGTATCCTCACAGAAAACCATATTCCCTTGTATTTTTATTTTTAATTAAAGGTGATGCTTTCCTGGTGCTGTTTGTTGTCTGCCCCTTCTGCCTGGGCATGGGGGAGGCTCCTCGGGGGGGATGTGGATGGATGTGGAAATCCGTGGCTGCTGCCAGGGCTGCTAATCCTGCTGGATGTGTTCCTGGCATCAGCAGTTATCTGTCATTCCTGGGTTTTCCCCAAAACCCCCTTGGAGACACCATAGCTGGGGACAAGGTGTCTCATGGGGTTTATGAGCACACCTTTGCCCTCAAGTGTGGTGAAGGCTCCTCAAAAATTCTGTGGAATTTTTGGAGGACACCTCTGGCACTGCTATGGGGACACAGAGAGGATCCAGGGCATGACAGCCCCTGGAAGGGAGTGAGCTCAGACAGGGAACAGCTGGGAACACCCAACTCAAAGGACTGGTTTCTTTTCCTAGATCTTTTTTTCCTTTTTTCTTCTTTTTTTATTTCCAATTTTAAGTGCTTTTTTCTTTTTACTGTTTCTATTTTCCCCCTTAGTGTTCCATGGTTTTTTCAGCTTTTTTTCCTTTTTCCATTCTTTTATTTTTATTTCTTGTTTCTTTTTTATTTTTCCCCTTCACTTGTTCCCCTCCCTCTTTTTCCCTTCCCCTTTTTATTTTCCTCTTTCCCCCTGTTTTCTTTTTTCTGCTTCAGAGCAGAAGGCTTTTCCATTCCTTTTCATATTTTTCTCCTTGCATTCCCCTTCCTTTCCCCTCTCCCAAGAGGAGCAGGACCGAACCCTGCGACACCCCCAGAGCTGGGGCTCCCCTCAGAGCAGGAGACCCCAACTGGGGCCTCAGCCCCGAGGAGCAAGCCCCGGCTCCCCACCTCACTCCCAAGGCCAGGCTGAGGGCCTGGGCCGGCGGGGCCAGGCCGGTGCTGGTGGCCACAGACCGGTCTGGTCCGGCCACCCGGGGCCTCTCCCGCTGATAAAGGTGTGTGTCCAGCCGAGTGTGACCCCTCAGTGTTTCTACCCGCTCAGCCTCCTCACCTGATCCCTCAGGCCCCGTGGCTCCGGCCATCCTGACTTTCAGTGAGTGCTGCTTTGTACCCCCAAATGGAGGGGGGCAGGGGTGGGAATGCGGCGGTGGAGCCCTCCTGGACACCCCCCGTGGGGTGTGGTGGATGTGGGAAATGGGGTGATGTGGCTTCCCAGTTCGGTCACTTCTGTCCCCAGGTCATCAGCATTCCATGGTTGAGCTGTCACATACCGGCCACTGTAGCTCACTTCTGGCTGGGAACCCTTTAGAACCCATTCCCCAAAAAACAGAAAACCCATTTCAAAAAAGAAAGGGGGCAACCTGGAAAACCTTTACAATCCATCCCCTGAAAAAAAAACATGGAGGGAACCTGGAATCCCTTCATAACCCACCCCCCAAAAAGGGGGAACCTGTAATCCTTTTGTGACCCATCCCAAAAAAGAGGGAGAAACCTGGAATGAGGAGAGGTGCCCTGCAGAGAAGGGGTAGGACAGCTCCCTGCTCCCACGCCACCAATTCCGCAGCAAATCCTGTGACTGTGATCGCATGTCTTCACCCCTCCTCTTGTGATGATGATGATGATGATGAAAACTGAGCTGTTCTGGCTTTTCCTCATCCCAGAGGAAAAGCCAGAACAGCTTGTGCAGGTTACCCTGGTGTGGAAACTGGTCCTGATGAGGTCGGGCAAGATGGGGAAGCTGCCAGGAATGGGGCAAGAGCTGCCAGCTCACTGCAAAGTGATGCTCATAAATCCTGTAGGGCAAGCTCTGAACCCCAAACACCTCCAACAGGGATGGTGAGTCACAGGCAGGGCCAAGGTGGTCACCCCGTGCTTGGGGACCCAAGGCTGACCCTTTAGTGACAGAGACCAGGATCTGAGGGCAGCAGGAAGAGCCAAGGCTGGATCCAGGAGCACAAGAGCCCCTTTTTCACCCTGACACATGCAGGGTGATGGACCAGCGACAGAGCTGAGCCCTCCTGGTGTGGCCAGGGCACCCACTCAGCTGGCGTGACTAGAGGAGGGTGGAAAGGCTGGTGGCATCGTGGTTGCTCCACAGTTGTCACACCAAGGTTGGAGGTGCCAGAATATTACTGTCATAAAGGCCATAAATCCACGAAAACATAGTGGGAGGGAGGAAGGAGGGCGGGGAAGCTGCGGGAGAACGAAAAGGAGCTGATGGTGCGTGACCAGAGCGCCCCAGGGAGCAGGCGGCTGGGACAGGGTGCGGGAGCGAGCTCCCCAAGCCCAGGTGAGCTCCGGCTGCAGGAGGTGACGGCCAGGCCATAAGCTGTCCCCTGGGACGAGGAGGAGCACGGTGGCTGGTGAGAGGTGCGTGCCACCGCCCAGGGACAGCCGTCGTCACCCAGGGCTGTGGGGCCAAGCCAGGCTGGTGGCGGGGAGCCGAGGGGCCGGCAGTGGGGCCCGCGGGGACAATGTCCCCGTTGAGGCCGCGGTCACAGATGGAGACAAACGTCCCCGTTGTTCCCGGCGCGGGCTGAATGGCTCCTCTGTGCCCCGGCAGTGAGTGGGGGCCGGGTGGCTCGGGGTGGCCGCAGGCACCCAGGGCCGGCCCTGGGGAGCCGGGCAGTGCCCGGCCGCAGCCCCGCGTCCCCCCGCCAGCCGCTCCCACTCCCGTCCCGTTCCCCCTTCCCAGGGCGGCGACCCAGGGCCGCGATCCCGGTGATGCCATAAACATCGCGGTGCAGTGGGGAGGCTTTGAAAAGCCGGCATTTGCGGGGAGCTGCCCGGGAAGAGCTTATTCCATGTCGGAGCAGCATCGGCACCCCTGCCCCGCGCCGCCCGCTCCCCTGGCACCCCGGTCAGCACAGGAGAGCAGAGGCACGGCCCAGCGCCAGCGGTGCAGGCAGAGGAAAAGGTGATGGAGGCTGGGGGGGCGGGGGGTGCGGGTCGAGATGCTTGGGGGAGGTGGTGGGGTGCTTGGAGGATGGCAGGATGGAAAGGGGGCTGTGGGATGCTTGTTGCTTGGGAGGCAGTGGGATGCTGGGGGGGCAGCAGGATGATAAGGAGGTAGTGGGATGCTTGAAGGGGTATTGGGATGCTTGGAGGGTGTTGGGATGCTGGGGGGGCAGCGGGTTGCTCAGGAAGCAGCTCTATGGGGCAGGATCATGGGGGGATTTTGTACGCATAGGGGACAGAGGTGAAGGAAGCACCATGCCTGTGTGGGATGGGGCCTGTGGAAATCAGCGTGTCCGTGGATTTGTGGGATCAGGAGCAAGCAGGTGCATGCGCCTTGTATGGCAGGGGCTTTGCCCTAAAAAAATTTATCCTGTAGGGAAAACCCAAAAGCAGACTCTGGGATGCCCCCAGGGAGATGGGGAGCTGCTGGGACACGGAGGTGGGGCTGCAGAGCTGCGAGGCCTGGCCTGGCCCAGGGGTAACTCTGGGGGAAATGGTGGGTGCAGCCGTGTTCTCCGGCTGGGCATCTCAGCCGGCTGGCGCCACGGCCAGCCCCCACCCGTGGGAGCCCCAGGAGAACACCCAGAGCACCACGTTTCTCCTAACGAGCTATTAATAATTAAGCTGCTCACTGAAGGCAAAGTCAATAGAGTGTTTGGCTGGGATGTGTTTGCCAGAACCACCCCAGGGAGGCAGGCAGGGTGGAGCAGGGCATCCCCTTGGCATCCCAGAGCTCCAGAGTGGGGTGCTGTGTGGTCCTGAGAGCCTGGTGGGGTCCCATAGGGATCTATAGGGATCCATTTGGACCCATCTGGACTCACTGGGATCCATTGGGACTCATCAGAGGGGTTCATGGTGCCATTTCACTCACTCCAAGCGGGAGTTGGTGCCAGCTCTGCTCTAGCCTGGCAGCACCCACAAAAGTGGGTGTCTCCCCAGCCCTGTCCAGTGGCTTTTCCAGGTGGTGCCAGGTGGTGACTGTGATGGAATCACAGCCACCGTGTAAAACTGAACTCCTGCTGCTCCTGGGCACATGGAGCCCTCTGGCATTCCCACCCACACAGTGCTTTTGGGATATAGTCAGAGCCACCTGCTCTCCCCGTGGTGACACAGTGCACCCCCACATCCACAAGAAAACCACTCAGGAAGAGGCTGGATGCACCAGCCCTGCCTTATCCCCTGATCCCGGCTCCAGGGGAAGTGGTGGGGGGGGACTTGGATGAGCTTTTCGGGTGCCCCAGGTGCCCCTCTCCCAGCTCCCTCCCTGCCCGCGGCGCTGTGCCCAGCACCCGGCCGCTGCCCGGGGCTCCGGTTGCATTTTCCATTCATTATTCATCGAGCTGGAAATCTCGGCAGCACGAGGCGATCCGATCCGGGGGGGCCGGAGCGAGGGAACAGCGGCAGCAGCGGCACCCCGGGATCGCCGGGCGCCGGTAACCGAGGGGCTGGGGGCGAGCCGGGAACCGGGGGGGAGCTTTGCCTCGGGGGCTCGGGGGGTGGGATCTGCCGGGCTGTGATCCATGGCTCATCGCTGCGGGGTTTCATCCCGCCGGAATATCCGCGGTAGATCTGAGATGCTGAGGGGGTGATGCGAGGCGGGAGTGGGGGACCGGGTTTTTTTTTTTTTCCTGGGGGTGTTATTCAGTGGGAGCGCAGCCAGCCTTGGCCAAAGGATTCCCGAAGATGTGGAGCAGCAGCAGCAGCGGGAGCTGGGGCAGATAGGTGATGCTGCTCCCGCCGCTAAATGGGGATGCAGGGCCGGGGGGGCTTAGCCCCAGCTCGGGTGGGCTCCCGGGAGCGGAGCTCTGCTCTGGAGGGCTGCGGTCACGGGTGGCGTTGTCCCCGTGTCCCTGTGTCCCCGTGTCCCCGTGTCCTGCCGCAGGGGACGGCCCTGCTGCAATGCGGTGTCACAGTGAGGGTGACCCCCGTGTCCCGTGAGGAGGGAGGGGACAGGGATGTGGGCCGCGGGGGGAGCGCTGGGGAGAGGGTAGCGGGAACAGGGCTCTGTGAGGGTGTCTGTGTGTGTCTGTGTGTGTGTGTGTGTGTACACGACTGATGTGTGTGCATTTTGTGTGCGTGTATGAACACGTGTGTGTGTCCTGGTGCACACACGAGCACACGAGGGGATGGGGGTGTTGGCGTGCCCCTGTGTGTGCCCGGTGTGAGTGTGTGTGTGTGTTTTGTGTGTTTGGGGGTGCCGTCCTGCCTGCCCCCCTCTGTCCCCAGTTCCGTGTCCCCCCCCCCCCCCCCGGGCCAGCCTGAGCTGCCATGGCCAGAGAGGCCCCCGAGCCCCCCAGTGCTGCTGGCAGGGCCAGAGAGGCCGCACTGGGAGGTTATTGCAGCACCCAAACCATCCCGAGCTGCTGCAGCTCCTGCTCCGGCCTGCAGATTTTCCTGGGAAAATGGATCCCAGCGCCTCAGCGAGCTCCTGCTGGTGCTAGAGGTGTCCCAGTGGAGAATGGCCACTCTGTCCCTCAGTTGCCCACTCTGCCCCAGAGCTGTCCACGGCCCAGCTCCCCCTTCCCCTAATCTCAGCCCTGTGGCCTCTCCCACTGGGCCTGGGAGTCACCCGGTTTTCCCAGGGCGGGCAAAGGTTGGCTGGGTGGGTAGAGCTGCTGGGCCTGGGCCATGGATCTGCTGTGCCTGCAGCTGGATTATGCCAGGCGCCAGTGAGATGCTTTCCTGGGAATTGCCGTGCCCATGAAATGTTCACGTGCCTCGTTCGAGCCACACACTCCCCGCTCCCCATGTCCCTGGCACCAACGTCTCTCCTCTCTGGCTGCAGGTGACCAGGATGCTGTGGCATGGGAAGCCCTGGAGGTCCATGTGCAAGGGGCTGGTCCTGGGGACCCTCCTGACCAGCTTCATGTTGCTGCTCTACTCCTATGCCGTCCCCCCACTGCAAGTCAGCGTCACTGAGTGAGTCCGGGGCCCCCGCGTGTCCCTCCCGCAGCTCGGCCTCCCTGTTCCACCCCAGGAACCCCCAGCTGGAGGTGGGGGATGTGGAGATGGCCCTGGGGCTTTCCAGGCCCTGGTGGCTTCACATCAAGATGTCCCCTTCCTGCTGGAGGCTGCACCCTGTCCCACAGTCGGGGGGAAGTGACGCCCAGCTCCCTGCAGGGCTGGGGACACATGCTGGGGCACTCACTGCTCTGGGATGGAAAGGGGAAGAGAAAGGAGGAGAGGACAGGACAGGACAGGACTCGAGTCTCGGGTTCTTTCACTGCTGGAACTCCACAGTGCTCAGCTCCCGGCCGTGCCACCTGTCATCAAATAATCTCCAAGCTTGTAAACAAGGTCCATGTGCCTAACAAGCCTGGTGCTGTTGGATCGGGTGCTTATCAAGGATCAATTTGGCGAGTTCATTACAGGCGTCCAAAGTCACTTGACTCTGTGGGCTCTGCTTGCTGCCCTAGGCAACTCAGATAATGTCCTCATGTGCTCCTCCAGGGCCAATGAACTCATCTGTGGGGCCAGGCTCTGGGGTTATTTCCCTTGCTGGATTCTTCATGGATCCCACAAGGTGTTGAGAGCTCCCAGACCTCCATAGATCCCATGAGAGGTTTGTGGCTTCTGTAAGGGATAGAGAGCCCCCAGACCTCCTCTATGGATCCTGTGAGGGGTTCATGACTCCTATGAGGGGTTGAGAGGTCCCTGACCTCCTCCATGCATCCTACAAAGGATTGAGAGCTTCTAAGCCTCCTTCATGGTTCCTACAAAGGGCTGAGAACTCTCTGGCCTCCCTCCATGAATCCTACAAGGGGCTGAGAGCTCTCATACCCCATAAAAATATTATCAGCTCCTCTCTGTGGAGTTGTGGCCATGGAGAGCTCCCACACTTTTTGGCATCACCTCCACCAGGACCACCATGGCCATGCCCATGGAGACCCCCTGCTCTATTTCCATTTCCAGCACCTATTCCCATTTCCAGAACCCATTCCCAGGTCCAGCACCTGTCCCCGGGTCCAACACCTGTTTCCAGGTCAGCATATCTTCCCAAGGTGCAGCACCTATTCCCAGGTTCAGAACCCATCCCCAAATCCAGCTCCTCCAGCACAGAATATCCCTAAGCCTTCAAAGTGACAATGCCACTCTCACTATGGTGTTCCACCTCTTCTCTCACCCAGGATCCCCATGCCCTTCTCCTGCTCCTCCCACCTGTCCCCTGTCCAGGCTCCGTCCCCATCCAATGGCACGGGCAGTGCCTCGGGGTGGAGCTGCCGGCCCAAGCTCAATGTCATGTTCATGAAGACCCACAAGACCGCCAGCAGCACCATCCTCAACATCCTCTTCCGCTTTGGGGAGAAACATCGCCTGAAATTCGCCTTCCCCAACGGCCGCAATGACTTCTACTACCCATCCTTCTTTGAGCGCAGCCAGGTGCAGCACTACCGGCCCGGGGTGTGCTTCAACATCATCTGTAACCACATGCGCTTCCACTACGAGGAGGTGCGCAAGCTCCTGCCGCCCGACACCACCTTCGTGACGGTGCTGCGGGACCCCGCCTACCTCTTCGAGTCCTCCTTCCACTACTTCGGGCCCGTCATCCCCCTCACCTGGAAGATCACAGGGGAGGATAAGCTGGACGAGTTCCTCCGGGACCCCCAGCACTACTACGACCCCAACGGGTTCAACGCTCACTACCTCCAAAACCTCCTGTTCTTTGACTTCGGCTACGACAGCAGCATGGACGCCAACAGCCCGCTGGTGGAGGAGCACATCCAGGAGATCGACCGCCGCTTCCACCTTGTCATGTTGCTCGAGTACTTTGATGAGTCGCTGGTGCTGCTCAAGGACCTGCTGTGTTGGCAGCTGGAGGACGTCCTCTACTTCAAGCTCAACGCCCGCAAGGGCTCCACTGTGTCCCGGTTGACCCCCGAGCTGTATGAGCAGGCGACCGCCTGGAACCTCATCGACGCCAAGCTCTACCGCTACTTCAATGCCACCTTTTGGCGCAAGGTGGAGGCCTACGGGAGGGAGAGGATGGCCAGGGATGTGGCTGAGCTGCAGAGGGAGAACGAGAAGATGACTGGCATCTGCATCGATGGGGGACACGCTGTGGATGCCAGCGCCATCCAGGAGTCCTCCATGCAGCCCTGGCAGCCCCTGGGGGAGAAGACCATCCTGGGGTACAACTTGAAGAAGAAGATCAGCAAGAAGCACCAGAAGCTGTGCCGCAAGATGCTGACACCCGAAATCCAGTACCTGACTGACTTGGGGGCCAACCTCTGGATCACCAAGCTGTGGAGCTACGTGCGGGACTTCCTCAAGTGGTAGGGGCTGGCAGGTGCTCTGCTTCCCTGGGGAAGAACCAGGTGCTTTGATTTTTGTTACTCATGTTTCTCTTGGTTTGGAACTGGCTGGAGCTTGGGAACTTTTTGGGGGGATCCTCCATCACCTTCCTGCAGAGCCCCAGCCTGGGCAGGAGAGTGGAGACTCTGCCTCCATCAGTGGGGTCAAGGACTGGGGGCTCAGGGGTGGCGTTTTCCTGCAGGATCCACTTCTTCCTTCCCCATGGAAAAGCTGGAGGAGGGATTTATGAAGGATGTGGCCTTGTCACAGCAGGAGCAGGACATCCATCACTAAGTTGCTGGATGCAGGCAGGGATGTGCTTGGGACAGCAGTGATAGAGAGTCTCCCTTGCCCAGGGTGGGCAGAGATGCCCACAAGGGAACCAAGCTCTCCAGGGGCTCCTCAAATCACCCCGCTGAGCCCTGTTTTTGGGTGTGGGAATGTCAGAACCTGCTGCACTGCCTCAGCCCATGGGTGTGACGAGTGCAGCATGTTCTCAGCCTGCCCACAGCCATCACTCCATGCCAGGCTGTGACCCAGAGCCACCCAGAGCCAGTTGGAGATTGGAAAACCCACCCCAAAGCCCCAGCCTTTATCAACAGATCCCTGTGGCAAAGGGTGACACCACCCTGTGCCCCATCATCCCAGTTAGAGGGCCCCGTGGCCCTGGTCCCCACAGGGGACATCCCAAAAGGCCAACAGGGTCTGGTGACAACTGGCTTGGGGAGGAGATGGGAATGGGTGCAGTGGGACTGTCCCCATGATGCCATCCCAGGCACGGTGGGGATGCTGAGGGCAGGGGCCATCCCCAGTCCCCACCCTGCCTTGGGGACAAACCTCGTGCATCCCAGCTGGGCTGGATGACACCGGTGACGCTGTGTCCCACTGAGTAGCCTTGGCTGGGCACAGAGGTGGCACCTGTGGCTGAGCCACCCCCCCCCAGCAAAGGGACCCCCTTGTCCCCCTACCTGTGTTCAGCTCCTTCTGTAAAGACCAGAAATAAAAAAAAACAATTTACTTTTGTAATATAATTGTATATTTGGTAGTTTGTGATACAAGGATTGTCCAGCTCGTCTCCAGCCATCTATTTCTCCAGGATGGGATGGATGGGGTGAGGATGTTCTTACAGCCACAGCAGGGCACTCAGTCAGTCCCTGCTCCTTCTAGGAGGAGCTCCAGGGTGAAAAGGGAAGTTCCTCACTAAAACTTGAGGAGACACTGAGTAACGCAGTCGTCACCAATATGGTTATCATGCGTTCTGGTTTATTAGTCGTGAAATGGCTGGTTTTATACAGTTTTACATAGTTTACAATATAAAGCATTCCCTCATTGGCGTTCAGCACTCAGGA
>VZUI01095898.1:59889-77043 GCA_013401135.1 Cettia cetti | reverse complement strand
CCGGGAGCGGAGCCCCGGGAGCGGTGCTGGGGCCCGGCTGTCGGCGGCGGGGAGGGCGAGACGCGGCTCTCGGGACAGCCCAGGCCAGCCCAGGCCGCTGCTCGGCAGCCGCTGGCGGGGACGGAGCGGAGCCGCCGCCGTGCCCTGGGCGGACAGAGCCGCGGTGGGCCCGGGGCTGCCGGGGGCTGTCCCGGTGGGAGCGAGCACCGCCCCGCTAGCACCAACCACGGGCAGGGCCGGGACGGAGCCGCAGCCCCGCTAGCGCCGGGCGCTGGCTCGGTGGGCACGGACAGCTCACGGGGAAAGGGCCTGCCCAGCTGCGCCGGAGCCAGGGAGCTCCAGAAATAGAAAACTTGTGCCGTTCAAAGCGGGAGGGGGCGGGCAGGGTTGCGTTTGAGCGCTGAGCTTCCTGTGCTCTACCCGCAGTACCGAGAGTAATCGTGGACTGTCTGTGGGCACTGCTGCTCACCGCGGGCTCAGCTCCATAGCTGGGTCTGCTGTCTCAAAATTGCTCTAGTGATTACAAGCTGCAGGGAGATACACTTGATTGGTTTTAAAGAGTGTTTTTCCAAGAAAGGGACTGGAAGAGACTGTTGGATATTTCACATTATATTCCATGCAGAAAACTGCTGTTCCAGGGAGCCGAAAGGAATAGCCCCACCCCTTTGCTGGACCTACTCCTAACTCGAGTTCAGTTTGGAGTGCTGCTACTTTTAGATTTCAGTCACCAAAACACTTTTATTCATACTCGTTATAAATTAATTTATCTTTGGTTAAGTCCCATTTTTTATGTTGGTGGCACTGGGCTAGTTTAACAAGCAAATACTATTCAGATGCAGCTGATCTTCCTGGGCTATCTTCTAGCTCTGCAAATACACTTTTAAACATCATGTGGGTGGACTGTGAATACTGAAGGACTTCAAATGAGCCCTTGTGCTTAAAATGGACAGGGAAGAATATCTAATTGTTTTTGCACCTCCTACTGTAAGTGCTGATAGATTGTTCTGTGTGATTCCTTGCTCTCTCAGCAGTGGTGAAGTTTTGGGCACTTGAACTCTGAATTGGGAAAGGGTGGTTGTTGCCTCTGAGGTTACATGCAAGGTGCTGTACAGCTGCTTAAGCCCTGTTTGCTCTGAGACATTCTGAATGTGAGACTTTGTGAGCTGTTCTGTAATCACAGGCAAAACTCAATTCCTCAAGAGAGGTTTTCTTTGGTTCTTCCCCTTTTTGTGTCTGAGTTAAATCTAATTATGCTATTGTGTAACAGAGTAGGTTAAAAGGTAGCAACAACATTTCATGGCCTAGTCTACTTGCCACAGAACTGAAGTTCATGCAAATTCTTTTTTGGCTTATGGATTATGAAACAACCTCCAGAAATAGTGATTTCACCTTATTGGGCAAACTGGAAGACATGGAAACTCCATTAAAGACACCAATTCCTGTGAAAATGAAGAGCAAGTAGACAGTTTCCTTGTAAAGGAGAATCAAGGGGAGAGAAGCCTGTACTGGGGTGGTGGCAGAATGAGGCTCAGGTCCTTTGTACTGCTTTGTTACCTTGGAAGAATTAATTTGCCTCTATTTCTGGAGCTCTCTCTCTGTAGGCAGGTGAGGAGAGCATGCTCAGACCCCAGAGCAGGACCAGGTGACTGTGATTAAGCAGGACAGGAGTCTGACACTTGCTTTCACTGGGCTCTCAGCAGAATCTCTCCCCAGCAAGCTGCTATAGAAGTCAAGAATAAGAGGTTTATCCTGGAGTTCAAAGTCAACCTGCAGGTGGTTCTCAGCATCATATCCAAGCCTGTGGAGGATTTGGCATTCCTTAAATATGAAATCCTGATGGTTATAATCTTGTGTGCTGCAGTATTTACCCAGTACTTTGAAGAGGATACAAGTAATATCTATTAGATCAGGAAACTGATGGATGCATACTAACTTTATATTTTACTAAAAGATTACAAAACTCTTTCTCCATTCTCCTCAGCTTTAAACACATTCTGCTGAGGTTTGTCTGGGAGGAGTTCCTCTGTCCATCAAATCTACTATGCCACCTTTCACCCTCTCATGGCCCCCTCTTTATGCTGCTACCAGTAGAATGTTATTTGTTAGGTTTCAGTATCTGTCTCTCATATTGGCTTACAGGCCCCACAAGTAATTTCTAAAAAAGCAACCCTCTCAGGGGAGGCTTAAAATGCTTCTGTTCTTGCTTTTCTAGTTCAATTGCACCTGGATAATTGAGTTTCTATAATATCTTTTAAAACAATAATCAGAACACCATTAGGCTATAAAATAAAACTTCATTTTCCAATACATCCCATGCCTGATCTCTTTTTTGAGCATGCTCATAAACCAGAATGCAGTGGCCGAGTACTTAATGTCATGTGTGATAACTTGAATTTAACACAGAGTGCTTGCCATGCTATTTCAAGCTTCATTAAAAAGCTGAGGAGAACTGAGAATCTTACTTTATGGGCTTATCTTTTACTTGCTTTAATTCTTCTTGGAGTGAGCTAGTGATGATTTGAAAGAAATACAAGTCATAAAAACAGCTTTCCCCTTCCTCTTAAGGTTAAACTGTTTCAGCTTTTGTTTTGACTGGACTTTGAGCCAGTGAATAAAAAACACAGAAGAGGAAGTACAGAAAAAAAAAAAAAAAAGAGAGGCAGATAGAAGTGAGGGTGCTTGGTAACTTGAGAGTGCAGAATACAGGAAGTACACGTAAGCAGAGAGAACAACTTTGAACCGATCTGGTGGTGAGTCAGGAGCAGTCCTTCCAGTCTGTCTCTTCCCCATTTTCTAAGAGCAGTAGCTGGAAGCCTTTGCTTGCAGTTAAACACCCAGGTGGTCTCTGGCAGTCACGCTGGGCCGCAGCACTCTCACATTTGTTACGCCCTACAACACCAGTTGTGCTTACTGAGGATCTTCAGCTGAGATCTACAGCGTCTCTGTGAGCTGGGTACATGCAGCTCTAAGGGATGGTACTGAGATGCCTCTTTCTAATGTATTATTGTGAAATACTGACAACTGCTTTTCTCTCCCCTTCCCCTTCCTCTCCTGCCCACTAGATTAAGCAGCAATGGCGTTTGTGAAGAGCGGATGGCTGCTCCGGCAAAGTAAGGCATGGGTCTTTCTCCTCCTTCTCTCCCTGTTCATGGGGTTTCTTCAGAGAATATCAGAGCAGCTTAGCAATTCCCAGGTTTGCTTAAAACAAGCCTCTAGTTCTGTGGGTTGTTTTTGTTGGGTTTTTTTCTTTTTACTTTTAGGACACGTCACATAATGACGTGTCATGACAGCATTCCCATGTGACCTTTGGGTACTCCAGTGGGAAACAGGATATAAACATATCTGAGATGTCTGACTGGCATTCAGCTTCAGATGCTGCTCTGTAATTACTGCTGTATAAGTGGGGACTAGGAAATTTTACCTGACACCTCAACCTAGTGTCTTTCAATTAATCATGCCCTGTGCTTGTTGCTGCAGCAAGTTAGAACTCAAGCATCAGGTCATGCACTTAAAATAAAACCAGTTTTCTTTTGAATCCTTGATAAAATATGGCACCTAATTCTCTAATGTTCCCAAGTGGGGATGTTGTAATACAGAATTTTGCTTGGCACTTTGGAATGTTGTCTGGGACAACTGTGGAGGATTTCTTATTTATTAACTTTAGGACAGAAATATTTCCTGGTATGTGCCCTCCAAAATGACTGTCTGATTTTTAAGGTACTATTTTACGGCGTTGGAAGAAGAACTGGTTTGATTTGTGGTCTGATGGCCGCCTAATATTCTATGATGATCAAAATCGCCATGATCTAGAAGATAAAATCCACATGCGAGTCCACTGCATCAACCTCAGAGTGGGGAATGAATGTCGAGGTAATAATGAAATCTTGGGCATTTGTGTATCCAGAGATTCTTTACAACTTCAGTGCCTGCCCAGCATACCACACACAGCACTACTGCAGATGTCAACATGTCCAAAATGTGTGCAGCTTCACTGTCCTTGAATCCCCCCACCTTCCAAAAAATCTCAACCCCACCAACTCCTAAATTGCTTTAGAGATACCCAGGGCGTGCTATCACTGTGTGATAGGTTAGATTAGGGTTTGATACTTCCTGTTAAAACTCAGAGAGGACAGTTTATTATGCATGCAGGAGGATGGGATGTCCTAACAGGACTGTGTGTCTGGTTCAGAGCATTCCTGGTGTAACCACAGTGCTGTCTGGATGGAGAGGCAGGCCTAGAAAAGGGAAACCTGAGCAAATGTTTTTCCTAAGTTCACTTGTAGCATTTGTTAGTGCTCCACTTGGTTCTGACACGAGTGAAGCACACAAGTGCTGGAGAGTACTATTGCTAAGTGTGGATTGCTTGTGCTGTGAGACACCTGCATTTCGTGGGAAAGGTGTTCAGAGCTGCTTACTTTCAGGACACTCTGAAGAGAAGGAACAGGTTATTTCCTTCTGGGACTTGTTCTGATGCCATGGAAGGCAGCTGCAACTGGCCCTGGTTTATTTTGTCCAGACTTGCATAAACTGACTCCCTTCTTGTACATGTGATCATGTAATGCTGGTCATACTTCCTAACTCATCTCTGGTTTTCTCACTCAGATTTCCAGCCCCCGGAGGGGAAGCAGAGAGACTGTTTACTGCAGATTGTTTGCCGTGATGGGAAGACAGTCAACCTCTGTGCAGAGAGTGCAGATGACTGCCTGTAAGATAGTCAGAGAATAATGGTTTTGCTGTTTCTCCCTCTTTTATCCCTCTTTATCTCTCTCCCTAGTTGTTTTCTTCCCTTCTGACTTTCATAGATGTGTTTTAAGAAAGTTTTCTAGCAAATAAAAGCAGGTTTTCAGTGACAAAAACCCCAGTAATTCTCCTAGAAGTTGTCTAGCTCATGCAAACTAGCTGCAAGTTAAGTCACTGAAAACACTAAAGGATGAGGAGGAGTAGAAGAATCTGATTAGTATGATTAATGCAAGACTTGCTAAACAGATTTTTTAAAAACTTTTGCCATTCTTCAAGAGCACGTGATGTGGCATTAGCCCAAGGACATCCCAGAAGCAATAGGAGGAATATTCCATTATTATTGTGAATATTATTCCATAATATTCCATTATGTGGACTCTCAGCTGATCTGGGCTGTGTAGAGTTAGATAACCTCTGTGATCACTGCTCTGTGGTCCATGGAGCATGCTGCCAGCCCCGTGGCAGGGGAGGAGCTGGCTGAGGTGTACCTGCCTCCTGGGAACTGCAATAGCAGTGAGGCCCCTGCTCTAATCAGCACAGATGAACTGTTCTGCTGGGGTGCAGCTCTTCCTATCACCTCATCCTAAGCAGGACTGCATATTTCCTACCTGTTGTGCTTGCAGCGAGGACCTCCAAAACTGCATCCATTCCTCCTCTTGTTCCTCCTCATTCTTTGTCAGCTCTGCAAAGAAAGTAATTATTTCTCAGTCTTGGTGTAACTATTTTGTGCATTTGATTGTCTCATTAGGCTTTCACACATGTGGTATCTTAAGCTCTGCTCCTGCAGTGCCTCTAGTTGCTAACCTTGTTTGTTTCATTGACCTGAAAGAAAAAAGTGGCATTAATTTTATCAGTGTTCTACTAACCAGTGGGGTTTTTTTGCAGGGCATGGAAAATTGCTCTCCAGGACGCCAGAACAAACACAGTGAGTGTCCTACCTCGAGTTTATGCTGATAAGAGAGGCAGCACATCAGTGTTAGGTGTGGTCCAGCAGTTTATCATGTTCCATCCTTCTCTGCTAGAGGAAAACAGGGTCATGAGCATGATAGTAAAGCTTATGGGTAGGGAGAATGATTCTCTGAATCACAAACACATCCTTGCAGCCAAGTCCAGGCAAATACGTGCTGTGTGGAAAATACTGATTTTAAGGAATGATTTCACTGGGTGGAAGTGAATGTTTGGAAAGCTGGTCTGTGGGCACTGAGGTTTGTGGGCAACAAGCAAATCTTCTGCAACCAGCAAAAATGAACTTTTCACTCCCAGTGTTTGTTGCCTTCCAGGTGGGTGCAGTGCTAAAGGAAGCTTACTACAGAGCAGCTGTTTGTTAACGTAGATCCATCCCACTGTGGGATGCTTCTTGGCAGAGACATGGGGAAGAGTGAGATGCTTGGAGGGGAGTGCAGGCATGCTGAGGAGGAGTGTATTACCTCTGCACTGCCTTGCTAGCTGTGGAGAGAATCAGGAATCACAGAAACCCCTTTGTGAGTCTTCTAGAGAACTGTATCTTTGGGCAGCCACATCCATCCGCTTGTGGGTATTGCTGATTTGTTTTTCCTTTAGACTGCCTTCCAGAGTACTCTGCAGCACCACTTTCCTTGGATGACTAGGCTGAACCAACCCAAGGTGTTTCTGTTTCAGGGGAAATGCTGTGTTTTGTAGAAGCTTATCTCAGTTTCTGATGGGTCACATTAACATTGCCACTGTACTGGGGCATCTGTCAGATGATATAATTTAAATTTCTAGATACCCAAAGCAAACACTTGTCATGTCAAAACTACCCCAGACAAGATTGCCTCTGACTGCAGCCGTGCTACGCTGCCTGTGGCCTTAAATGAGAAGTGAAAGATTTGTCCTCATGCAGAGGACACAACACTCATGGTCTGTCTGCTCTAGTTTTAGGGGCTTTATCTCACCTTGGGTGAGATGGTGACTCCTAGTTTCAGGAGATGGGAACTGCTGTTTTCATGCCTCTGGCACTGCTGCCAGCCTTGATAGACGGCTCAGAATGTGGCAGTGCTGACCTTGGTCAGCCAAGGCAGACCCCTGCTACTCAAAGTAGAACAGGTGGCCCTCTACACAAGTAGATACATAAACTAACATTTTCCAAAGCTATTAAAGATGTCCAACAAGGACTTGGACTAACTGGGTAAGTGGGTTTGAGTCTGTAGGTGTGTGACACACTTTTCAAAAATTCTAAGCATCCAGCAGTGCCTCCTAACTTGACTGGAATAGCAGGAGATCACCTTAGCTTTGAGAACTGTGTCATTTACAGGTGTTGCAAGGCTTGTGCATTGCTTGTACAGAGATCCCTGTGGCAGGGCAAAACACATTTACTGCTAAGATGTGAGCAGGTTTCTCAGGTGATGGAAATACCACTTCATATAGTATTTTAACCGTGTTTCAAGCAATCCTTAGAATCCTCACCATGAGTTTGGTTTAGGTTATAACCATAGTATGTCCTCAAATGCCATGATTTCATCAGTCTAAGAGATAATACAACATTTGCTGTTGATTTATTAAAATGTTCCCTTGTGAATTAAAGAATGGGAGCTGGCTTTTGCTTTGGAAAAGGGAATAAGAGCACCACTGTAGATTTTGGATATTAGGAGGCAAGAATACAAGGGTAGTGTAAGAAATCTTAATTGTCTTTGAGAATTTATTCTAAACAGACTCAAGTGTTACCACCTTTGCCTCAGGTACCACTTTTGGCTACTGCATTTGCTTCCTTTACCTTCTTCTGCAGAACTCGGTGATAGCACTCTAGGGTGCCAGGAAGCAGCCAGCTTAGTTGTGACAGTTTCTTTATCTGAGGACAGAAAATGAACGGGAGGGTCATTTCTAAATCTGGAATGGTGGGAGGAGCCAGTGTGCTCTGGAATGGTGGGAGGAGCCAGTGTGCTTGCATGTACACATATGCATGTCTGTGGCACACACACAGGGAAAACATTTATGGCTTCTTTCTGTGTTTGATCAGGAATTTGTGTTCCTCCAGGTCTACTCTCCAGGTACTTTCTTTTTGCAGCCTTTACAGGGTACTCACTGCTTTCTTAACACGCAGTGTGGCTAAAGCTTACTTTTTATTTGGGGTCATTAAGTTCTAATCCTTAGACTGCTCTAAGTGTTTGTCTGTAGGAACAGGTGGTAACTGCTCTCTATCCATGGTGTTTAGGGCTACGTGGGATCTGATGTGATGTACGATGAGACAGCCATTTCCTCGGCCCCTCCTCCCTACACAGCTTATGCCACACCATCCCCTGAGGTAAGAGTTGCAGTCAGGAAGCATTAACATGAGCGAGGCAGCAGGAGCAGCCTCCCTCAAGCACTCACAAAGTGCTGCATTGTACTCTTACACCCAGCTTTAAAGCTTTTAACAGCAGGGAGTAAGGCACTATCAATTGCTGCTCATATTTGAGATGGATTTCCTTTGAAAGGGATGAGGCACATTTGGTTTGGAGGTGTATAAAGGTGTGGATGCTCCTTGGAAAATAAAGCTTCTTTGAGAGACAGGTTAGAATGTATTTGGCTGATCTTCAAATATATTCATTGTGCAGCTTCTAACATAAGGAGATGTAACTACACTTTCATGTTGTGCAAGCACTGGAAAGGTGTAAGATCAGGAGTTATAGAAATAGAGTGTATTGACTGGAGCTGCCACTTCCACCCAAGAACTGTTTCTAAAAACTTCCACATAAGGATTTTGCTGTACCAAGATGTCACAGCAACACAATAACTCTAGTTCCTGGACACACAGCTCTCTTGCAGTGAAGGAGCAGCTTTGAGACCAAACCAGGATATGCTGGGGATTTCTGGATATGCTTAGTGATGTGCAGTAATATGTGAGGGGATACTTTGGAGGACTATTGCTTGTTGCACTATCTGCTCCAGCCTCTCCCTCTTGTTAAGAACGAGTTGTGGTGCTGGAAGCTCCCTCTGTGCAACCTTCTCTTTTGGATATGAAAATTACTTCTAAAACATACAGCTCTAGAGCATTTGTCTTTAATCTGACATTTGCTTGCAAATGTCATCTCGGACAAAACCTCTCGGAGGGTTGGTTGGAGTTTTTTGGGATTGGCTGCTGTCTTCCTGGCACTTCTGAGCTCCCCACAGAGCTGTTGTTGGCATGAGGGCAGAGAGGAGAGGCTGGCAGGGCTGCTGTGCCTCTGCCTGATGATCCAGGCCTTGCCTCTGCTATTGCCTATCCAAGAAATGAAGAGAGCAAATGCTGCTTAGGAGTGCTTATTTTTTCAAGCAGCTGTTCTGAATCCATTACAGAGAGTAGATTTGCTATAGCAGGACAGCCTGGATATTTTAGTGAAACTTTAACTACGCTAGAAATGAAAGCAAATTGAGCAATGTGCTTAACTGGATCCATAGCAAAGTGTATTTTTAATTTCCCAGGTTTATGGCTACGGCTACGATCAGTACAATGCTGCGTATCCCCCGGTGGGCCCTCAGCTCTTCTATGCCTCCAATGGACAAGCTTATGCTCTTCCCTATCAGTATCCATACCCAGGTAATCTGCCACATCCTCCACCTTCCCACAGAAGCTGTTTGAGTCAATCTTTCTGGCTTTTGCTCTATTAATCACCATCCTTTACCAGACACCACTCCTGCACACAAAGAAAGAAACCTGACCTGTAACTGGAACCAACTCCACTCGGCCTTTCACAACAAAGGAAGTGCAGTGAAATTGGTATTAAGGGATTTAACCTTCCCAGGGTGATCTCAGCATAGGTACATTGCTTGAAACACTCCTTCTGAAGCATGTACAAGAACCAGAAGAAGATGTGATTTTGTGATTCAGTGCTCCATATTGGGCATTGATGGAGCTTTTCATACATCTGCTGCTCTTATACCTAGTTTAATAATTTCAATGCAAGTTTCAAAGGTAAATCCACTCCCAGAACGAGGTTGTAGCTGGTTCCTTCCCTGTGTGCTGGAATTGCTGTAAGGCAGCATTTCAGCCACATGAAATCTTCTGTTGCTCTGTTCAGGTTTGTACAGCTTTCAATTTCAAAAACAGGAAGCAAAGAGTAAAATTGTAGAGTGTGCTTTTAATAATAGTCACCTTAATTTAGGGTTAGTTCTGCTTAGAGACCCAGTCCTACAGAACTGGGGCTT
Source organism: Cettia cetti (assembly GCA_013401135.1). Classification (NCBI taxonomy): domain Eukaryota; kingdom Metazoa; phylum Chordata; class Aves; order Passeriformes; family Sylviidae; genus Cettia; species Cettia cetti. The sequence continues at coordinate 67,182 of VZUI01095898.1, read as the reverse complement.
TAGAGCTGTAGTGGTATAAAAGTGAGAAAAGTAATTGTTTATGATCTGACTCTGCAAACAAGAGTCTGTAGTGAGAATTTATTTCAGTTTTGAGGGAGATTTTGTTTTCCATTTGACATATTTCAGGTTATTTTACCTGCCTTTTCCATTTTTTGTTACAAGGGAGGTGCATCAGCCTTGAAAGCTTTTAGTTTTCTTCATCTAAGTTACTGAAGTCCTAAGATAGAGAGGATATATATTCAAACACAGAGAAACGTGTGTTCTGTTGGTTCTGAAAAACAGTAGCTTTTTAAAAACCCAAGAATGTTTAAAAACTTCCAGAAGGCTTGGAAATCAAGCCAAACCCATATGATAACAATGCAGCAGTGACTCCCCTGACCAGTTTGCAAGTCCAGTGTGTTAAGATACTGGTTATTGGTTGGGCATAGTAACCAAGGCTCAATGTTTTCCTTCTCCAGGGTCACTGCAGCTAAACCTTAGGGTTCAGATTCACCACAGCACCTCACTTAACCCCTGTACTTTCAGCTCCATTGCTCCTTCTCTGCAGTGGCATAATGCTTCTCAGGGAGACAGTCATGCATTGTTGAGAGTCAGTGAAAGCCTCTTCTAGTTGGATTTAGTTGGATTACTTAAGAATCTGTTACAAAACACCATTGTGGGATTTTCAAGAATATTAAATCTCCCTGAAATGTCTGGAAGGGAAACCAGTACTGTTATGTTTGCTTTGCAGCTAGGAGCTAAATCAGAAAACATGACAGGTGAAGTTTGTACAAGTCTGTTACAGAGCAAGGGTCAGTCAGTGGCTTCTTGAGTCTAAGGCTAATTTCTTACTCTTGGCCAATTTTTATCTGAACAGAAATGTAGCAGCTGTCACCACTGCAGAGATCAGTCCAGGATGTGAAGGCTGAATTGCAGTAGGCAGTAAATGTAAATAACTGATGCACAGTATCAGACAAATAACTGGCTTGAGATCTGCCAAAGATTTTTTCAGGGGGAGGGAGTAAGGGGGAAGAACTAAACTATTTGCCTTAACATCAAGGCTGAATCAATTTTTAGACCTGTTTCTTACATTAAATCCACAAAGTGAGTACAAGTAACTCCCAGGTTCTTTGCTGAGCCATGTTCACTTTTACATTTGTGAGGAGTTTTCCTCACAGATATCAAGCTGTTACAAGGCTAGAGGTGTTGCTTCACCCTTGGATTTAATTAATGTGGAGGCTGAATCCAAAGCAAAAATGTATTTTACCTGTACAGCTGACAAAATACTAGTATTCATTTGAAGGAAGAATGTAAAAGAAGGGGCTGTTTTGAGATTGCAATGTATGGTATTAAGATACATATTTCTTTTTTCCTCCTCCCAACATCCTCTTATCTCCTAGCACCTTATGGCCAGCCCCCTGCAAACCACGTCATCATTCGAGAGCGTTACCGTGACAGCGATGGAGATCTTGCACTGGGCATGCTGGCTGGAGCAGCAACTGGAATGGCTCTGGGATCATTATTTTGGGTCTTCTAGATTACCCTGTCCTTATCTCTGTAGTTCCAAACCCCTTTATTGTGTGCAATAATATATTGGCAATGTTGTTTACTGTTAAACTTTGAAAAATGCAATAGTTATTTTTCTGTAGTAACATCTTAATAACTGATTCTTAACTGTCTTAATGAGAGTTTAAAGGCACCATTTAGTTAAGTGGTTGGAGATGGCATGTGCTGCTCTTGAATTCTGGTCTGATGTTCAGAATTATAAGGATCAATATGAGCACCACTGTCATGTGGTAGCAGTCACCTGCTTTATGAACAGACCGTTACTGGAAACACCATAGGAAAAATGATTTTTTTGGGGGGAGCGGTCTAAGATCTAGTTCAAATAAGAGGTTAACAGGAGTCTTGCACTAGTATATACATACTACTGGCTTTTAAACATTCCCTGGAAAAGCATAGAGCTCAGCAGAGATTCCTTGGCATTCATGCTTGAGGGTTTTTTTTTTGCTTTCAGATTTGACTGCAGACAGCAGTGTGTTTTCTTAGGGGGAGCCCTATACCTGCCTCTCACACCATCCAGGTGAAGTTGTCTTTGAGGATGTATGAGCAAACCACTAAGAAAGTGGCAGCACTCCTTGATTCTTTTATTCTCCCAGAAATGTGAATGACCCGTTGCAAGGAAGAGCAGTGCTTGTCCTAGCTCCCTCTTTATCCCCATGACTCTCTCTGGTCAGATGGAAGTGCCAGCTCTTTGGCTTTGCAGGTGTCTGCAGAAGAGCAGGCTCAGACACTGCCCCAGCTGCACTGTTAGGAACCAGCCATTGTCCAGTGGCTCTGCTCATTACTGCCACGGCTCTGCAGAGGCTGCAGGAGGAGAAGGAGCTTGAACAGCCCCTCTGCAGGTAGGAACATTCAGGAGGAGAGAGACAAGCAGCACAAGTAGACCTTGCACACAGGCACTTTGCTATCAGCTGCCTTGCCAGGATAGGATGTCTGCCTCTTAGCCACCAGGGTTTCCTGAAGCAGGTTCCTTATTTGCAACTGATTTTGAGCACAGCTGAGCCTGGGTTTGTTGTATGCACATTTCCCCCTCACATTCAGCAGGTCTCCTCTTCCCTCCATGACTTTTTGAGAAAAACACTCCAAGGAACCTGTGTGCTGTGAACTGTCCACTGGAGTGCAGCTGTTCTGTGTTACATGGCCTGTTCTAATCCAAGCTGAGCTGTGCTTGGCAGGGAAAGAACGCTCTGAAGAAATGCATGGGCTTTCTTGTTCAGGTAAACGAGGCAGGGTGCCTAAGTTGAGTTCTTAGAGTAAAAGGACTTATTTTTATACTTCCACTTTTAGCTTCCTGTATTCGCATACTGTTTTAATGTTAAGTCTTACTTATGCTTCCATTTAGAAGAAGGTTAATTTCCTTATGGTTCACAGGGTCTCATGTCAGGAAAGATGAAAATAGATGAGAACTTGCACCCATATAAATTTAGCTGAAGTCCCAATCTTCTTCATTTTATCCTAAAACTCTCTTGGCTCTGTCCTATTTATTTAAGCAAGAGGACCTGGACAAGAGTTTGGCAGCCAGGGGAAGCACTAGGCGTTCATAAGCCTTAGGACTAACTCAGCCAAGTGGCAGCACTGTAATTAAACAGATGTCATTGTGGCTGCTTTACTAAGAGTGGCCTGATGCAGGGAAGGTAAACTGCTGGAGGCTGGCTCTGAGCTGTACATCAACGTGCAAGCATGTCCTTTCACAGTTTAACACAAGCTGCACGTGTTGTGCCAGTCAGATGTACTGAAAGGACGTTCTGGAGGTGCAAAATGGGACTAAAGTGAAAGTTTCCTATTGCTAGTCCAAACCAAAAGAAATTACAGTACACTACTGAAGCTCTCTTAGAGACCTGGTAGCCTTGAGGTCAGAAAGGGGTGGAATGTACGTGAAAAAGCATGTCTACCCTTTTAAAAAGCTCTTTAAGAGGTGAATTTGATTACAGGTCTATGCTGCTGTTTGGTTTGTGCTTTGCAGTAGCAAGTTCTGCAGAATGCCTCCATCTCTTCTTCCTCTCTGATTCTTAACTTGTAAGGAGTTGGGGGCAATAAGACAATTGGGCATCATATGATTTTTTTGAATTTCATAATGAACGGGAAAGTGAAATCAACTGGGTTTTTTGTTTTGGTTTAGGCTTTTCTTTCAGAAGAACTTAGTCACAGCAGGGGAACATGTCGTTTGTGTTTTCAGGAGATAACTCTGTCTAGGTCTCTGATTTCTTCAAGTATATGAAATAAAGATTGTTGATTGCAAAACAATTTCCTGGGTCAAAATTCAAAAGAAATTATCTTTTTAAAAGTTCAAATTGAAGTAATTCTCCATTAAGAAAATAACCTTACACTTCTCAATGGAAAAACACACAACAAATTGAAGAATTGAAGCCAAAGATTCTAGTTTTGTTTTGGAAACAATAGGTTGCTTTTATACAAAAATCATGATCTGTTTTCTGTCTCAGAAGCACAGAAATTTAGAAGCCAGAAAGCAAGTGTACAAGACTGTGTTAGAGCATGAAATCGGGAGCACAGTTATCTCCCTGCAGGTGCTTGTAACCTTTCTGATCTCGCTGCAGAGACAGAATTGGCAACATCCTGGTGTGCAAAGCAGCAGCATGGGGATTGCCACCTGAAGTCCCTGGTTGTTGAAGCTCAGGCTTGCTTCCTGAAGACATGGCTGTGTCTCCTGTTGCTCAGGAACAGAGCAGAGCTTTGGTCAGATCCACAGCAATGTCTGGCTGGATACACAGTCGTGACTCAATAGCTCCTCTCTGCCCAGCTCTGCACTTCATGTATCTGCACTAGGTGTGGATGCTGCTGTGAGCTAAAGGAGATGGGATTTGGGCCTTGGAGGGACTGCCTTGCCAGGTTCTGCCTGTGATGGGAAGTGATGGGAAGAGGCAACAGGTGTGGAAAGATATTTTCAAAGCAGATTGAAATGATAGTTTGTTTTTGAATGGTCATTCATGACTATAATTCCAGTTATTTGCATAGTACTCAAGCACACATTCCTGCTTGGGGCCCAATAATTAAGGCCCCCGAAGCTGTGGGAGGTTCCCAGGTACCACAGTGCCACTGTTTTTGTGCAGTGCCCGCTGTCAGGTAAGGATAAATCTGTTGGACAGCAGTGTTGGTCTGTTCAGAATTCAGTGTCGGTGCCAATGGAGGTCACGAGTCTACATGTTCATCTGGGACTTGTTACTTTGTGCTCTCAGTGAGGGACAGCTGGACAGAGCCAGGCTTCCTGAGAGTGGGGTGGGAATGCTCAGCCTCCTGCTAAGTCAACCAGGGCCCCTCCCATAGTCTTAGTTACATGTGAAAACATAGCTGTTGGCTTCTTTTGCATGAATTTGAGGGAGAGCCAGTCTCTTCCAGTGCGTGGGTAAAGGCTAATGGACTGGGAGGAGGGGGTGGGCAGTGTTTCTGTACAGAGCAACTGCACTGCCTTCCAGCAAAGACACGTCTGCCCCAGTGCCAGAGCACGTTCTGAGCAGTGTCCCTGCGTGTCATCCAACACTGGCTTACTTTGGTTTGTTCTTCAGTGAAGATTCAGTAGGTAATGGGACTAGCTACACAAGTGGAGTAGAGGAGAAAATTCACAGCCATGTTTCTCAGAAGTGTTTGTGCTTTTTCTCCTCAGCATAAGATTGTGTAAATCATGGAGGGTAGCATGCAACAAGTTTCCCCTCCAGGGCCTTTATGTTCTTGTGCACTCCCTATCTTTACTGCAGCTTTTACTGTATGTTCTCATTCTCATTATTAATTTATGGCAAAATAACCATAGCAATAAAATTCATATTTAGTGTAATTATTTTGTCTTGACATGTTTACTAGCCTTTATTCAGCACTTCTGATTTAGTTGGAGTGTAGACAGCTCTGGCTGACGTGCCTAGGGCATCTCAGTTACCATTTAATTAGCGTGATGTAAGATCTGTGAAATCAGCAAAATAAGTCCACACCACACCAAGATTAGAATTAAGACCTTCTTTCTAATGGAGTTGAAGGCTTTGATTCAGAATGCTTAATCTTGGATATATGCAGCACTGATCCAGATTTACCATTTGACATTGTGTTATCAACAGATTTGTACTGTATAGTGTTAGACTAAGCTGCTTGGAGCACAGATGTTGCTCTGGGCAAAATGCTACTGGTTGCTGTATTGGTATTTCCTGTTTATGAATTGCTTCAGAGCAGTTGGGTACAATCAATAAGTTTGCTTTGACGAAGGCACTAAATGACCACAGGCAGCTCTGCCTCCTAAAGGCAGACAATCTTGCATGTTTGCAGGGAATTGAGCTAGTCCGAAGGACCACGGTACCTTTTGTAAAACAGTATCCCTGCTTTGTGCACATTTTGGTTTTACTGCTGGTGGTGGGGTTTTAGCTTCTAAACTAGGGAAGGAATGAAAACAAAACTGCTATTTCAACCCATCAGCTAATGTCAGAGTATGCACTGCTTTACTCCACAGCCTTCTATGTTGACTGTGCTTGTTTTGTAAATCAGCAGTTCCATATGATGGATTTACTAGGCTAAGCAGCACATCATCTATACTTAACTCTACCACCCAAGCCCACTTGTACTGAAATTCTCTGCATCAAAACAAGTTAGGGAACTAGATTTGCTGTGCAAGGCTTAGCAGCTCCACACCTTCCTGAGCTTCCAATAGCTTAGAGGCTTTGCCTCTGCTCCTCTTTGTGGTTGCAAAATGGAACTGCCATAATTAACTTGGGTTAATTCCTAGAAGTAGTTGTGTTTGTCCCTCTCTCCTGTTGCAGTTCTACTGCATTGCATTGCAGTGAATTCAGTGTTCTCTGAATTTCAGCAGAGCTGAGAGTGTCCCCCCACCCCATATGCTGTGAGCAGTCACTAACCACAAAGCAGAGCTGGTCCCAGCTGGCTGGCACACACACAGCCGGTTTGGAGCCTCCCACATGAGGAGGCTCTGAAACCCAGTGAGATGCCACAAAGCATCTCACTGGGTTTCAGAGTTTTTGAGGCATCTCAAAAGGCTCCAGGACTCACAAGGCACATAAAAACTCCAGTGTAACTGTGTTAATAATTTCAGGTTTAAGAGCCATGTGATGATTTTTAAGGTGCAGGTTGGGAAAGTTTCAGACCAACAATGCTGAGCTTAATCTGACTGACTATGGTGTGTGGCATACTGATTCTACCCAATGCTCTATGCACTTTATGTACCAAAATCAGCCATGCATTTTGCAAAGTGTGACGGTAAAGTCAAAAAGAGTGACCCCTGAGAAGTCTCCTGAGCTTTCTGGGGCCAGGTGCATGGGGGCTGAGGTGAGCTTACCCCAAGCTGCAGCTGCATCTCCTGCCATACATTGCCTGTGCCCTGGGTGCTCCCAGCCGGGCAGGCCACAGCCACCTCCCAGGCCTGGAGGCCAGCAGAAAGTGCTGTAACTAACTGATCCACCCCTTGTGAACTCATGGATGACACCAAGCTGGTTGGGACTGTTGATCTGCTGGAGGGCAGGAAGGCTCTGCAGAGGGATCTGGACAGGCTGCATCCATGCACCGATGCCAACTGTATGAGGTTCAGCAAGGTGAAGTGCCAAGTTCTGTACTTACCCCCTCAGCACTACGGGCTGGGGACAGAGCACTGAAAAGTGGCCCAGAGGAAAAGGCCCCGGGGGTGCTGTGTGACAGCAGCTGAACGTGAGCCCAGGTGTGCCCAGGTGGCCAAGAAGGCCAAAGCACGTGGCCTGTGTCAGCAATGGCGTGGCCAGCAGGACTGGGGCAGTGATGAGGCCACAC
>VZUI01095898.1:0-59789 GCA_013401135.1 Cettia cetti | reverse complement strand
CACAGCACCTGTGCTCCCTGTCCCTCACAGCACCTGTGCTCTCCCGCCCCTCACAGCACCTGTGCTCTCCCATCCCTCACGCCACCTGTGCCCTCCCACCCCTCACGGTACCTGTGCCCCCCGCCCCTTCACGGCACGCCCCGGTGGCACACTGCTCACACCCGCCTCGTCCCACGAAGCCCTCAAATCCCGAGGCGCCGTTTACCCGCAGAAGGGATTGGTGTTCCTGGAGGATGGGGCAGGGAAGGAGCCTGCAGGGCGCCGACCTTCTGCTCCCTCAAGAGCGGCGGGGCCCGCAGCTGCAGCCGGGCGGGGCCGTCTCCCACCTCCCTCAGCGCCGTGGGGAGGCAGCTCACTGCAGTTTCGGGGGAGAGGACTCGGCTCTTCCACTGCTGGAGGATAGGAAGGCTGTGAAGAAGGATCTGGAGGGGCTGGAATGACGGGCCAAGATCAACAGCATGAGGTACAAGACGGCCAAGTGCCACCCATTCCCACACCAGCCCCCTGCAGCGCTACAGAGTGTCTGGGAAGTTCCCAGAGGAACCTGGGCCCCCGGTGGGTGCTCGTCAATCGTGGCTGAACATGAGCCCGGGGGGCCAAGAAGGCCAAAGCACGTGGCCTGTGTCAGCAATGGCGTGGCCAGCAGGACTGGGGCAGTGATGAGGCCACACCTCGCCTGCTGTGTCCCGTTCTGGGCCCCTCAGTTCAGGAAGGACACTGAGGGGCTGGAATCAGTCCCGAGAGGGGAATGGAGCTGGGGAAGGGGCTGGAGCACAAGTCCCGTGAGGAGCAGCTGAGGGAGCTGGGGGTGTTTAGCCTGTGGAAAGGAGGCTCAGGGGGGACCTTATGGCTCTGCACAAGCCCCTGACAGGAGGCTGTAGCCAGGTGGGGGCCGGCCCTGCTCTCAGGGAACAAGGGGCAGGATGAGAGGACATCGCCTTCAGCTGTGCTGGAGGTTCAGGTTGGACATCAGGAAGAAATTCTTGAGAGAAAGGGTGATTAGACATTGCAATGGACTTCCCAGAGAGGTTGTGGAGTCACTGCTCCTGCAGTTATTTAAGGAAAGACTGGATGTGGCACTCAGTGCCATGGTAGAGTTGACAAAGTGAGGTTAGGCCATAGGTTGGACTCAATGATCTCAGAGGTCTTTTCCAACTTAATTAATACTGTGATTCCCAGGACATCACTGGGGAGTGAGTTTACCCAACAGCTCCTCCAGAAGGCTGCACAGGAACCGTTTAGGAGGGTGGGAGAGGATTGCTCTGGAATGCCCCACGAGAGCACTGTGCTGGGCTGGGGTGAGGCTCTCGGGTGCCAGCAGCATCTGCGAGAGTGTGTTTTTCAGAGGTCCTGGGGATCTGCCAGCAAACTTCAGGGCCTGCTCTGGCTGGAGCACGAGGGTTGTGTGGGGTAGCTCAGGGTGGGAGAGGCTGGGAGACCTGAGGTAAAAGGGCACAAGGGCCTTGGGCAGAAGCCCAGCAGTGTGTGTGAAAATGTGCTTATTTTCGCCCTCTCTCCATTGCATATATAGCAATGATTTCAAAGCTATCTCAGACAATGAAAAAAACATGTATTTACTGCCACTCCTCCACACCAAATCCCAGGGCACTTGTAATAAGTTCTGAGTAAGGGTGAATGCTTAAGCAGGTGGCCAGAGATCTCCCAAAAAAAGAGTAATGCTTGTCCAGGGTGTTTACATCCTCCTGTGAGCTAGAATAGTCTCTTTCATGCCAAACCACAAGCTGCTGGTTGAAATCTGAGCTGCATTTCCTTGATGGCCAGAGGAGCCTGGTTAACTTTCAGCACAGCCAGTTTTCATTTTCACACCTCTCCAAACTTGCTGAGACAAGAACCAAATGTGTAAGCACAGAGTGAACTCCTATTCCTGGGACATTGCTGACCCAATCTCATGCAGCATGTGTCAGAATATGCTAAAAAAAGGTTGTTTTCTCTCAAAACTGTTCCCAGTTTGACTTTTTGAGGCTTATGTGGTTTCTGCTGTTCACATAAACTACAGATTTGGTCATCTGCATTTAGGTAAACCATGGTTTAAACTCATAGAGGCTTTCATCTGAGAAAGCCTCTCATCTTTCATGGCACCCAGTTTCTTCCCTTAATTGAAAGGCAAATGTTGCTTCAATTCAAGCTAAGGCTGCACGTTCCCCAGAACGCTGTGTGGAGATCTGCTCCTCCTGGCCTTTCACCCACTTATATTGCTGATGTATCTGCATGCATGCTGGCTACCAGATTAATTCTCAGTGGATTTTGCACTTAGCCTGAGCTAGGTCTGGAGCTCTACTGCTCTGGGCACACACACCAGTTAACTGGCACCATCTTGGGTGCTTTTTACATGTCACACCTTCAGTTCCATGCAGACAGATGTCTGCTCTTTATATCCCAGTGGAGGTTTTATTGCATGGCCACCCAGCAATGACTAACTCATGCAAGAAATAGCTCTAAATACTCCTGTATTTAGAGCATTTGTGAATAAGTACAAAGTGCTACAAAGCTCAGAGTAGTATGCTGGGAAATAGCTCAGCCAGATGGAAACAGTCCATCAAATACCACATGGAGCCCAGTTGCTTACAGTGCTTCTCTTCCCTGGGCAGATTAGGGAGGCTTTTCTGCGCTCTTAGATGCTGAATAAATGTAAGCACTACTGCAGGACTGCTAGCAGGTTCAAAATAATCACAAATATCATGTGTCCTCAACTTTTTTGGGGGGGGATTTCTCAGACAGGTGAAGAATTCTGCTTAGGGCTGTCTTGTAGCTCCTTTTAGGATTTCTGGTAGCCAAAATACATTTTTTTACTCAAAACACCAATGCCCTTAGCCCTACAAATAGCAACAAATCAAAATCCTTTAGCAACAGGCAGTGAGAAAGGCAGGAAAGACAACAGCTTCCCTGTAGGTTAGCTGCATCCTGTTTCCTTAAGGCATGTAAAGCTTGGGTAGTGAAAGGGGAGAGGGGATTCAGGCAAGACTGGAGGATGAGAGGTCCTGGCATTTCAAGAGAGCCATGAGGCAGCTGAAGAAATAGTGGAAAGTGTATGGGGGACCAGTGCTGCTCATGATAAAACTGGTATCTCTAAACAAGACAGATTACTATCTTAGTGCTTCCCTCTGCATAATCGAGCAACTTTTGAGGAGCCAGGGCTCTTGTTTTAAACAGATTTCTCACCATCACAATTGTGGTAGAAATACAGAATGTTCTGAAATTCAAGAAACTCCTTTCTGGTGGTGGGAGGGGAACCATTACCCTCCCAGCTTGTGGTCACTGGGCACCTGAGGGTGGTCACTGAGCAGGAAAGGATAATGCTCTGGCACTTAATAAAGAAGTGAAGTCCTCATCAGGAATGGAAAGGATTACATTCATGTCCTAAGCCTCTCCTCCTGGAAGGATTGATTGCAGTCTCTCCCCTGTATCTAAGCCATAATAATGGAAAAAAAATTCTTCCAGTTAAAAAAAAATGCAAACAAGTAGAAAAATCTACATTGTGCTAATGATAGAATAACTTGCAGTGAGAGGTGGCACGATTTAGAGTTATTTTTTGCAAATATTCTAGACACTATTTATATTAGTGCCAGCTTAAAAGTGTCTGCTGCTGTTGTTGCTAGAGCTAGGTCTGATAAAAGGAAAAATCCATCATGATAGGACCAAAATGGGCTATACCCTGTTTGAAGGTTTTATTTATATACATTCTGGACAGTTTATAGGAGTTTAAAATGCTGTTTATTGCCATTTCAGTGGGCCATTCAACTGAGCATTATAGAGCCTGTGACCACCAATTACTCACCTAAAACCTGCTTATAGCAGCTACATACCTATGGTAAGTAGTGTATATATATATGGATTATGTACATATAATCTCAAATGGTAATCTATATGCAATAAGATATTTACTATAAACCACTCTGAACTGGAGCTTTACCATGATAAACAACCCTGAGATATCTGTTTCAGCTATACAAACCTGCTGGGGGAACACCAGGGCTGAGCAGTCAGCTGGATAAAGTCGAGGTTAACTGCATTCCCAGGGCTCTGAGATTTAATTAAGTAAAATTGTTGGAGCCTGTGGAGGTGGGAGTGTAATGTCAGTGCTGTGTTCTCTTCCCCACTTCAAAAATATACCATTGTAGAATCTGGCAGGCAAAGCATAAAGTTTAAACAATTTACTCATTGTGGGGTGACTTCTTAAGCTGGATGATCAGGTACACTGACATCTCAGTACTGTCACCCATTTGTTCTTCATAACTGAAGCTTCTCAACTGCTTTATGTCGTGTTCCCTTGTGTCTGAAAAATCTGTTACCTCACATTTCAATTCATTAGCTTTTAGCAGTTTGTCCTTCAAAAATCCCATTCTTCTGAAATTTCTTGGCTTCCTCTCTACAGCCTCCAATTATTAATATGGAATTGTGACCATTTCAATGTCAAACATGTTTGAGCTCTTAAATAGACTGTAGCTACTGAATGCTACAGTAATACTGAAGGTTATTACCAAGCCAGGAATAAGTCAGGATGGCTACAAAAACACTTGTAAAAGTTACTTTCCGAGCTCCTTTTGCAGAAAGTCTTCTTACAATGTGCTTAGAAACACATATGACAATGAGGAAGAGGTGAGGATAATGGAAATAAAACCTGTGGGGTGCTTTGGGGGTTTGTTAGGCTTTTTTCTTTGAATGGTTGAACGTTTTTGTTTTAGCTTGTTTGGTTGGGTTTTTGTTGTGGGCTTTTTTGGGTGGGGAGGTTTGTTTGTTTGGTTTCTTTTGAGGGGGCAGAGTTGTTTTTTTTAAATCATGAGATGGGGAAGTACAGTCCTATCTAGAGCACTTGTAAGCAGCTGTTCTTCAGGCTGAGCAGAGGTGAATAGGGACCTGGGTGTTGGCTGCCAAGAGCTTACATGCACTCCTCTGGAGTGTAATATGCTTCTGCTATGAATCTTTTAAAATTAAAAATAGCAAAACAGAAAAGCTGGACTCATTCTTCTACACTACACTTTGTACTAACAAAGCTGGGGGAGCTGCTCAGTGATTGTATCTGGCAAGAAAAGCTTTTTCCAAATGTGAATCATGTCCAACACAAAAAATTTGACTTGTGGCTACAGGCTGTGAAGGGAAAATTACTTATCCCAGTGTGGTGCTAAAATTAATTCTTCATAATTGCAAAAATTTCTCATCAAGTTATAACAAAAAGTTACTATTTGGAATACTTGTTTGATCTTAAGATTTTGAAGCCATTTGAGATACTGAATATTATGAAAACAAGCAAGCTCAGTATCTGGACACTGCATACAGATTGCTTTTTAACTCCCCTTAATCATTCCAGATCATGGACCCTTAAGACTTGGTCCAAGTTTGTGATTCATTGTCCTAAAATTGTTGAGATCTGCTGTCATAACATCTGCTTGAGATAGAAATGCTGGGAATGAAGGTGGATGCTGACTATCTGAAGGATGTAGTAAGTGGATGTTATTTTAACTGACATTTCATTTGCACTCCCAGGGTTGGAAAATAACTTAGGCAGACTTGTTTTTCTTGGTTCATATCTCTATTCACATCATAAATGCCAAGGATTAGAGAAGAAATACTAGGGTTGAAAATATCTCATGCAGAAACTTCTTAGTGGTCAGAATCAAAGAATTGGGAGGCAATGGAAAGATGAAAATAATATGACTGTGTCAGTGTGTGGCAATGCCATGTCCTTCTGGGAACAGACTAAGAGAAAATACCTTAGTAATACATGCAGTTTTCATCAGCCTCCACCCTTGTAATTTTCTCAGCTGACACTGTTCTACAAGTTTAAAAGATGCCTCAGTCATCTGCTTCTTGACATTTCTTTGGTTTGACTTCTCCTTTCCTATCATTTTCTATGTCAAGTGTTCTTTAACTGTGTTTAGAGTTGGCAGCAACAGTGAGCAGGCTTTTGGCACGGCCACAGCTGCTTCCAAACAATGGCAGGAATCTTCTCACCCCTGGGGACTGGAGAGCAGGCGAGAGCTGTGGAACTTTCCTCCCCAGGAACTACTCTGCTTTCATGCTTGGGGGTGAGCAGTGCTGGCTTGTTCCTGTGCAGGGGAGGCTGCCACAGCCTGCCTGCTGCCATTTGGCTCCATGAGTGGTACCCTAAGCCCCTGCAGGTGGGAAAACGTAGGGACTGCTGCTGAGGATTACTCAGAATTCGTGTTCTGTCAGAGTGAGCACTGTGTGGGAATTGCAGGCTCCTGTTGTTGACAGCAGAGGGATGTGGCCAGGAGGAGTGAGCACTGGGATGCTGTCCAACTCCTTTGCAGCTGCTAGAGCCAGCTTGCCTTCAACACCTGTACTCAGGATTGCCTGCAGGAAGAGAAATGACGTTCCACTTTATTCTAGCAAAAGATCTCAGGAAGGTTTGCCTGTCCAATTCTTTGTATTTTCTCCTTCTCAAATTTGTGTGAACATGAAAAGAGAGGGAAATAGTGGCAGCTGTACCCATCAAATGAACCAGGTGAGCCAGACAGGAATATATCAGACAAAAGAAATGTGTATGATTTCTGTATTTCATTTGCAGTTTCTTGTGGACAGGCTGTATATGGGTGTGTAGCAATTTTGTTTTTATCTTTTGTTTTCTGAAACACCCATTCTAATAGTAAAATGTATGACTCAGGAATCCCTGTTACAGTTGCTGAGATTAGGTCAAGGTGATGTTTAATATGATTAAAGATTGTAAAATTGGGTGGTAAGCATTTACTGAATAACTGTCATGAGCTGGTGGAAGGTGGTCCAAGCTAATGGAATCTTTGGGATCTTTTAGATCCTCTATATGTTAAAAAGGGCAATGTTCCAAGATATCAGAACTCTTGATTAATTCCTCAGCAAACCACACTGGTGTCTTCCTTTACTCGTCTCTGTGGTGGAAGAAATAATTTGTAGAAAGTGTAAGTTTCTGTATGAAGTTACCAATCAAGTTAATCCTATTCATTAAAATAATGCCTTTTAGTTGCTGTTGCTGTTGAATTTTGATAATTGGAACAATTAAACCTAAATATTTAGGTATTTTCTAACTGTCACTAGAGTAGGCTAAAGGTCTTTGAAATTTTTCTAAATGTACAAGTTTGAGCTGTTACAAGTAAGAGATGAGCTGCTTGATGTTTAACTAAAAATTACTTAGTTAATCTCTTGCATATTTCCTTCATATTTTGGCCTATGGAAGGCCTGTTCATTATTGCAGAATGTCTTGGCTCCAGTCCATCTGCAAGACCTCATTTTTCTTTTGAAAGTTGTAGTCTTCACAAGCTTGGCATTTGTGATATCAACAAACAATGAATTACTGTGGCTGGAAGTCTCTGGAATTAAAAACCCTCCTCCATAAGAACATAAATTTTTTACAGAATTGGGATTTGTTCTGAGGAAACACAGTTGACTAAAAAAAAGTTTTCCAAGGTAACAGATTCCTCATCTTTCTTTTTCCCCCTTCCAAATGAACTGAAGTCCTGATGCTGAGGAGTTGCTCTTTAAATAAATGGGATCTTTCTCTCCTCTCTTGGCAACAGCAGGAGTATTCTTGTGCTGTATGACAAGGCTAGCTGGTGCTATATTTGTCTTGTAGCTGTACACACATTTGCAAGAGGTTGTTTAATAAGAGAAAGGCAAAAAGCCAATATCGTTTAAAGAAAGTTTATTCTACCACAGCCTGAACTTTCTGGGTTGGCTTAAAGACAAGGCTACATACTTGTGGAGGATCAGGGAATATCATTACTGATATGAAATTAAAACTTTCCTGAGTTGTCTCTGGAAAGATCAGGGCTTTGTGGAGAAGGAGGGGGGCCTGGGGGTGTGACAGAACGGACGTTTTTAAAATGGAGTTCAATAGATGTTTGGATGCATCAGCAGAAGAGGAGAAAGGAAGACAAGAGGCTGTGGAAGAAGATATTAATAATGCTGGCAGTAGTGCTGCCCATGAAGAGCTGGATTTGGGACAAATGTACCTTACCTGTTTGCCTGAACACTATATGAAAGTGAAATTCACTCAGACAGTGTACCTGACATTCTGGCTGTTGTTGAAACTCTGCAAGGTAAGAAATTTTAGTACAAGTCTGTGATATTTTTAGTGAACTTCCTATGTGCTTAAAATACAAATTGATCAAAATCTCTGTTGAAGCATTTGAGAATTCATTGCTGTGTACCATGCAGTTTCCTTCATGGTATATTAGTAGCAGGAGCTTTGTAAATACTGACATTGTACCCAGAAACAGGTGATCCAACAAGGGAAAACTTGTAGGGGCTACTCATGAAGTACTACACAAAGCAATGCGTTAGTAACTTCTAGCCTGTTTATCTCTGCACACTGTTACGTGATTGCAAAGGTTTCAAAATGATTTTAGATTAATTTCTAGGCACAATTTCTTGTCATGTTCTTTGGTGATTTACATTAATCTCTTGTGTTGGATGAGCACTGGAATGTAATTTAACTCTGAAAATGTGAACCTTACAAAAGTAAAGAACTGAGTGGGGGTTTGGAACATTTCTGTCAAATATAATGGAGCTTTTGAGGTTGTGGTGGGACTTATTTTAAATTTGATCTGGCCACATCTAATGAAAATACTTCTGCCTAATGTATTACTGGATAGGGAAGAAAGAAGGCAATGAATGGACTAGGTATAAATGCTATAGTTCATTCCATTTCATTCCTTGCAGAAAGCTACTGTAATGTTCAGATCCAAGCAAAGAAACATCGAATTCTACAAAAGTGTTACAATTTAAGGTTTTAGGTTTAATCAGAAAAACACTGAGACATTTGAGCTTCACGCACTGCTGGATACAATGGTGCAACGAGGCTGTATCAGTAGATTTAGAATGTGTGATAGGTCTTTGTTTCTCTGCTTCTGCATTCAAATCTTACTGTGGGAGGCATTTAGTTAATGGGCAGATCACCATACAGATCAAAACAAGTGTCAAGGCAATATTTTTTCTTCAGCAGTATGTGACAGAGGAGATCCATGATGATGATGATGATGATGATGATGGGGTGGAGACCACAGGAGTGGGACCAGCTGGTGCCTCAGCAGCTGCAAGCCCACACTTCTGTGTGCATGGGGCACAGCTTTGGGGCAGTGGCTGCATCAGGTTTTTTGACAGCATATTTATGCAAAAATACAAAATCAAAATGCACACTGAACACTACTAACAGTGTTATGTGTTGCATTGCCAGAGAGCTTTGTTTCCACACATATTCCATATTTGTAGTGTCTTCACTCTTGTCTGTATGTGGCGCTTATCCTGTAGTGCCAATTGCTTGCATTAGGGGGCAGAGAGAGACCCTTTCATAGGACTTTTCCTGGTATTTTTTCTGCAGGGATCTTTTGTGAGGCTGATTGAAAAGGGGTAGGAATCCACGCACCTATGGGGGGTGGAGTAAACAGCTCTAGGGCAGATGCCTGAGCAACCTGTGAGGCAGAATCCTGATCGATACACACTTGTGATGGTTTTGAGGAGTGCTGATCCAGGGTGGGGAAGGTTGCATCTTGTCTGGTTGCCTACTGGTTTGATTGGTTCTCTTGTGGTTTGAACCATTGAGTCTGTTTCAGGGTTTAAGAGACATACTTGTATTACAGAAAGAGGCACAACCTCATTTATGGCTACAAATCTGGTAGTTAGTGTGGGTGTGTGCAACGACTTCAGTCCCCAGGACTCACTGCCTGTGCACAGATCTTTTTGTAGATTAACTGTGAAGTGTGCACAAAATGTTGAGTGGTCTGCACACAATGGTTTTGCACAACGTGCATGAGTTATCCTGTAGGATAAATGGTTGTTCCATTTCTTTGTGGATAGTTTTTCAGATGACAGGAAGAATTTTTAAAGTACATAAGCTGGAAGAGATGTTTCTGTCTGTGATTTTATGACTTACATTTGCACGGTGCATTTAAGTTTTTTGAGCTGGGAAGGAAGAATTTATATAACTATAAAGCAGAGTGAGGAGAGGTAATGTAGCTTCTGTTAAAATCACTAATTTCTTCAGAAAGCTTTCTGAGAACCTTACAATGCCCCAGATAAGCCAAGAGGATAACTAAACATCTAATTTATTAATGCTTCTTTCTTGCTGAGCTTTCTTAAAAACCCTTCAGATTTGGGACCTCACTTTGTTTCCTGACACTCTTCCATGACTTAAATCTCTTCCAAGTCCTAATCCATTCAAAAAGTGCTAATTTTTTTGCTCCATCCCCCTCACAAGAACAAAAGCAGCACAGTGTTGCTTTTTCTCAGGTTCTGCAACTTGGCAGAACTCAGCAATCCTGCTGTAGAGGGAGGGGAGGGAAGGCCAGCAGCACTGAAATGGTGCTGCTGTGTTACAGAGGCACCCTTTGTAGCAGCGTGTGTACATCCCCTATACATCCAAATGTTTCCAGTTCTTGGCACAGATGGCCCCAGGTGCTCATGACCTGGAAGATATCAGTGACTCCCAAAAACTCCTTATCAATCCTCCCCCAGAAAGACTGACGAGTCCTCTGTGTCAGGGGAGCTCACCCTTCTGTAAGTTCACACGGACAGAATGAGGAGGGACTGTGTTTAGCAGGTGAGAACCCAACCTGAGTGTGCTCTCATGCAGTTTGACATGAAGTTTAGTTACAAAATAATCAAATTCCACCAATGTGTCATGGGAACACGTGCAATGAGCCTGTCAGAGTTGAAGAAGCATCTTTGAGACTGGCACCTGGGAAATTTCCCACTCATGTTTCCCTGAGGGAGGCGTCTGTTTGCAGGGGTCACCATGACTCGTGAGGAGGAGGGAAGAGACTACAAATATTTCTTTAATTTAGATGTAACAGAAATTTAGTTGAATGGATTCTCTGTTTCAGTAGTTCAGTAATATTCTGTACCTCTAAATATCAAAACCAGTTGGTGATTCCCCGTTATTTCCTATACCTCAAGCATTTTCTGTCAGCTCACCTGGAATTTTTTTAGCAATCTAAAATCTATAAAAAAGGAAAAATAATGGTGACATCTGTAATTCAATTTCTTCTCTTGTCTCTGTATTTTTCAGTACTGGGTTCTACAGAGTTTCCAACTGCTCTTGCTATGAACTTCTACATGGCACGTAAGCCTATGAGAATGGAGCCCAAGTGAAGGATTAAACCACTGTCCTATGGTTTAGGACACAGGGACTTAATTCTTAGCTATTCAATAGATATACCACTCTGTGTTAATAATCTTGCTGTCCTTGGCTCAGTCCCTTGCCCGTAAAGGGGATTGGAAATTCATCTGATTTTATTTCTTAATTTATTTTGATTTTTTTTCTGGTGATTATAAACACTGTAGGGCTGGACTATCTTCCTGTAATTATGGGCAATGGTAAGGTAAGCCTGTGCAACAGTATGGGATGAATCTCTTCCAAGGGGAAAGAAGAAATTTGTTTTTCCTATAATATGAACGAATTTTCTAGCCATTAGCCTGTAACCACAAGGACATGTAGGGGCACTACCTGCCTTCTTTTGCCACCCTTTTGAGGGAAAAATGGGTGCAGGGAGGCAATTTTAGCCCATTCTTAGTTGCTGACTTCTAAAGGATATTCAGTGAAATTGTCGCCGCTTCTGGAGTTGACACTTGTGTTTACCATCCCAACAAGCTGGAAGCTCTAAGGCATAGGTGGCTTCTTCAGGAGAGGGTTTTCTCTGGATTCCGAAGGGCAGCCCCTAAGAAAATGGTCCAGTGAAGGGGGAGAAGACTATCAGACCTGTAACAATTTTATAAGGGTTATATGCAGTTGTTGCCTGCCAAACATTCTGCTACTCTGGCTTTAACACTCCCCATGTACTCTATGAGAACATTTAACTACTGTAAGTTTTAAGCATGAGAGTGCTGAGGTTCAACGTTCAACTTTGAGGTTCCTATGCCTTTTTGAGTTCTTTTTCAACATGACTTATTATGGTCACAGGAAGATTTCGACAGAGGAGGAGCTAGACCTTGATATACAGAATGTGGGACATGGGTTTAACCAGTGGACAGGTCACACTTTGACCAAAAATTCTGTGAGGGGACCTGGCTGACTCCCTTCACTATTTTCCAGCTACCTTAGGAGTTTGTTAGAAATTACAAGGTGGGTTGGTTTTGGTTTTTTGGTTGGTTGTTTTGGTTGTTTTGGCTTTTTTTGTGATTTTTTGTTGGTTTTGGTTTTAGTTTTGTTTGGTTTTGTTAATTGATGCTTACATGGTCTTGCTGTATCTCTAACTCCTTCCTAATAACTTTTGAACATTCTGGCCAATGTCAGCAAAATTTGAGTGAGGTAAAGGTTAACAGAGTTCACAAGTAGGTAGTCAGGGAATGAGAATAGACTTAACTAATGCTCCTCCTGAGGGAAAGGCTCCTTCATAAGACTGTCCCTTATTAAACATCAGAAATTTTGTAAAAATGGTTCCATTTCCACACTGGAGAACTGCAGAGCTGTAGGAAAGAGGATTCTGTTGGGTAAGCTGCTTGCAGAAGTACATGTTTTCTCAGCAAAGTGTTTTTTGTTTGGCTATTAATGGAACTTCACTGAAGCCTACTGTTTGTCTTCAGTCAGAGTAAAAGCCAAGAAGTGGCTTTAAGAAGTGCAACTTGAGACAACTAAAGAGGGATGTTTTGCAGAAAGCTTTAAACGTTCCCTTCCCCCTCCCTTTGGAACACTGATTTTTTTAAGCTTTCAGCCAGAAAAAATCAACCTCCTTTCACTCATTTGGTCAAAACTTCCAATATTTTATTTAGGGTCAGGCTCTGAGGGCAAACAGTCTGATCAGATACACTTAACTCCTAAAACATCCTAAGCTGTTCTATGGGGCTTGTTTTGTTTAGGGATAATATTTCTGAATCTGTTTTCCTTTAATTTATGCTCCAATTTTCTGGATTCCTTTGGGACAGAAATACTTAAACAGTCTGTTTTATATTGGAATATTACTTGCAGTGCTGGGTTGAGCTGAGTGTTGTAGAGAGACAAAGCAATGAAAATGGAAAGCATCAGAGGGGAAATTGGAACATATTTAACCTGACAACGAGCTCAGTTCAGATTGGTTTCTCATTCTGGGCAGAGATTCAGTTCTTTATGGGCAGTGTAAACCATTCAGCTTGTGCTGGGGACTTTGACTTCTTCCTTTCCCCAGTGCAAAACACCAGGAATTGAAATTTTTTCAGTCTCTTTAGTATTCATCAAACCATCTCCTGGATCCAGCTCTGAGCTACAAGCAGTGTGTTCAGAGTGCAGGCTGTGAAAGACTGATGTGCAGAACGATTTCAAAACATTCTTTATAAACCTGGGGAATGATTTCTAGAAAAGCCAGCCACATCCCTTGTTAACAGCCTCATTCTCTTAAAATTATCATGCCTTCATTTACACAGGACAATGTGTTCAAAGCTGTTTTCCTGTGGAACTGCCTTTCTCAGCTACCACAGTTGTCAAAAAACACAATCAATCAAAGCTGCATTATTTTCTTTATGCTGTTAATTTAAGCCCAGTTCCTGTAACAAACCTGCATGCTCCTGTAGCACTGCAGCTCATGAATCAGGGCAGAACTTTCTTGCTGAATTGTGACTTGATGATCAGCTTAAAAAATTTTGACTGAAATCCTGCATGACTAACAGAGAACACAGGGTGGATTAAGAACCTGCAAGCAGATGACTGAGAACAAATCACTTCTTGTGTACTCTGGAATATTTGATGCTCTTCCTAGAAAGTGTCTCATTATTGCAGAAATCTAAGAAGGTGTGGTATTTTTTTTTCTCCTCCTGATGTTTTGTGTTGGAAGAAAAGCAGAACTGGTGTTGGAAAGAAATAAAACTTCTCCCTTGATGCTTCAAGTGTTGTGCCCCAAGTGTGATTATTTACAAATCTGGATGGAAACTGGCAAATAATGAAGAATTTGTGCTGATAAAAACCTTTAATAAGATGTTGCCAGATAGCAAAGTGTATAAATACCCACAAGAATGCTTTGGCAGGGCAGTTTTAAAAATTAGCTCAGTCACTCTACCATTCAGGAGCAAGGAGTGAAATACAATTTCACATTTCTAAGTGACAACAAAAGTATTCTTTTTACACACTTGAGTTTCATTTTTTTGGAAACTTGCGCTGAGAAAGAGTGTGTCTAGGTGAAAGAAGGCTATTCTTTGTAAAGCCATCAACCTTCAAGCATACTAACCCAAATTTCTGTAAAAATGTTCTAGAATAATATGCATAATTAAAAACAAACAAAAAGCAAGCAACTTTTATCCCTTTGCTTTGAATATTAATAGATATAGTGCATTTTCCCCTTAATCAAAGGTAGGTTTTGTTTTATCGCTTTGTTTTTGGATGAAATCAGTGAATTTATTTGTAGCTTACAGAAAATATCATTTTGATTACAGTCATTATAAGTGGACTGTCATTTAAATTCTACCATAAGAAGTCATCACTGCTATTTTCTTTAGCCATTCCAGCTGACTGTGTGTTAATATGAGGCCACTCATGTGTGTTAATTTAAGGCAGACAAGGTCAATATAAAATGCACTTATGTGGTACAGGTGATGTGACTCTATCCCCTGGACAGCACCTGGAAAAGCTGGCTGGTAAGATGTGTTGCACAGTTGTTTACTAAAACCTCATGTACTGATTAACAACATACTCTGGTGGCATGTATGAGATAGGAAATTAACAGGACTAAAAAGACATCTTTTTATGCCTCCTTCTGTATTTTCTACCTTTTCCTGGTAATTATGTTTGATGTCATTCCCCAGAAGGCAGTATCAATGCCCAATATTAAATTATATGGGAAAGAATGTCAGTCTTTTTTATACTTTGTGTTCCTTCAGAGCTAAACTGAAAAGAATTGGGGTGGGGGGAGAAAACCTAGTATTTGGAAAACATTTTGTGAATGTTTCTGTGCTGCCAAAGCAGACAGATAGCTTTCATGCTCAGACAGCAAGTTATGGGGTGGGGCAGGCAGAAGGGATTAATGCTGTTTCCATATGAATAAGTAGGGGTTTTTCTGGTATTATTTGCTGTAATCCTATTAGCACAATGGACAAGCCTAGTACAGTTTGGTAGCCAGTTTCTCCCTGCTGGAAGAGGGACCAGGCCCTTAAGGTGTGGTGAGAAGTGCGTGGGTGATAAACTAGAATGTGCAAAAAATACTAATGTCAATGCTCAGGAGACAGTAACTTCCATAATGTTGCCAGTTAAAGATTTCAAATTGGCATTTTTTCCTTTGAATTCCCAGCTCCTGGAGGTGTGTGACTGCATGAGGGTCTGATTTCAAAAACCCACGTTTTCAGGTGCTATAGCTGCAGAGGAAAACCGAAATGCCAATTTGCAGTGAAAAGTTCTTAAACAAAGAATCTTTCATCCTTGGGCTTGTCAATCATCTTTCAAGTGTTTCAGGGCTTGGATCAGCTTGTAAAAGATGCTGATTATAATAGCTGCTGGATTGACTTTTTTCTTTGCTTAGCCCAAATAAAAATTCAAAATGCATGAGTATAGCAGTATTCATCAGAAAAGTGCAGGCTTTCATTTCACTTCCCACATAAATAGCTGGCCAAGATGCCCAGCAGAGAGAGAGTGCAAGGGGACTGACATCAGCAAAATGCAATGGAACCAGGAGAAAACCTCCTTTAAAAAAGGGGGGGGGGGGGGGAAATTTTGCATTTTAGCTGCTAGAAGCAGGCAAATGCTTCCAGACCAAATCTGCACACAAGATATCCTGGGAATTGTAGTGGTCATAAAAGGTGGAAGGTTTCCCATTGTCCATCAGACCAGTGTTTGCCACTCTCCGAAGACAACAACTGCCTCTTGAATTGTGACAACACAGGGTGGCACTAAATTTAAAAAAAGTGATCTCACTGTGATCCCATGGAATTTCCAATCTTGCCGAAACCAGGGCTCTGTGTACATCTTTGTTCCCATGGATGTGTGCTCTTTTTCTTCCTGTTTGCTTCCAAGCATCTGTCAGTCCTGAGAGAATGGAACCTTTGGCTCCACAGTCCTGTGTTCAGAAGTCCTGTGCAGAGCAATGTTTATTTTGTGTTGGGGACTACTAATATGGATCCCCAGGGGAGCAGCAGCACGGCTGGAGGCAGTGTTTGTCCAAAGCCTGATCTCTGGAAGCACAGACTGTGGATTGGTGTCCATCCCACAGCACTATCTTCCCACGTATGCTCAATCCAAGTGTATGTTTCCAATTCATTAGAGTCCATCCTTTCCAGACTGAGAAATGTGCACAATCCTGTGTGAGCACACTGAAGATTTGGGATCACTTCTGTTTCTGCTTCAAGCTTCCAACAGGGCCTTGGATAAACTGCTTCAACTCTGCATCAGTTCTTCATCTTAAGGCAAGGATGTACACAACTCTTTGAGAGGAAGGATGTGCCTGTGTGCCTTGCACAGCAAGTCTGATTTGGGCAGCAGCCTGCAGCTATCACTGCCTTACAAAGAGCAGGTGGAACGGGAAATGACCTGCTCATTAGCAGGAGAGAGGAAGTGAAATTTGAATGACACCTGCAATTTGCAAGTTAAAAAACATCCAAAATTAATGGAACATTTATGTTTTCAGATTAGATTTATTTTAGAGTTACATAATTTAAAAAATGGTAGGACATTGCTAAGAAGCTTATGCAAATGTTTTTGGTTCTTGAGTGCCTTTTTTGGTGGTGCTCATGCCTTGAGCAGTTCCAACCCCTAATTACTTGTTTATTAGTCCATTTCTTCCACCCCCACACACACTTGTAGCAACACAACTCTTAGCAAGTTCTACAAATGGCAGAGTAGGCATGTCTGGAAATCTAATTTCTGTCTCACTTGGCCCAATACATCTTCACTTCCGTGGGAGTCCCACATTTCAGAGCACAGTCCCACAAGCAGGGCAGAAACAGGTGGGAATAATGGTCACTGGGACTTCCTTACAACCCCAAGAGTGTAGGACTCACCACATTCTCACTCGCTGTCAGAAAGTCTTTCCAAGAAAATCAAACCTACCTAGACAAGGTCAGGGTCTGTGCTGTAAAATATACACCAGCTGTGAAAAGATTCAGGAACTATTCTGTTAAGCTATCAGAGAGAGGTTGTTTCAGTCAATCAAAGGAGAAACCCCAGTGCCTGCGGGTTATTTACATGTTGTGTTTGATCTTGATATTGCTTTGCTCTTCCCCTGAACAGCACCAGGAGTGAATTATCATCACATAAAAAATACAAGGTTAGAGGCAGGAACTATTTTTATTTGCCAGTTCTTCAGGTTAAGTACAGAACTCAAGTGACTATGCAATGGCTTATAGAGATAAAGTGTGCAGAATCAAAAATGTATTCTTCAGAAATCTGATAACTTCATTTGTTTTCAAATATGTGGTCCTTGATGATGTGAAATGGTTTAGAAGATATTAGTAGTGGCTTTTTCTTTGTTTGTTTTATTTTCAGAATATCAAAGCGAGGTTTCTGAGGCTGGTTTTTTTTTTTTTTTAATGGTTTGCTACTGCCACTACAAAATGGTAATTCTTTATAAAAAAAGAAACAAGCTGAAAGAACAGGCTAAAAATGAGCATGGAAAAAAGTAGACAGTGTTGAAGGCTATTTTCGAACAAATTTCAGGAAACTTCATTGTTCAGGGATAAACTAATTTTGCTTTATATTAAAATCTATTTATTTGAACAGGTATGGCTTCAAGAGTTACCTTTAGTTAGAGATGGTCCACTCTCCCTTCTTCTCATTTTTATGAACCTCTTTGTAGTTTATGCTACAGCTCCCAGACCTGCAATGCCTTTTCTAAGGGAGAGGTTTTATTGTGAGTGTGTTAAAAATGGAGGCT
Source organism: Cettia cetti (assembly GCA_013401135.1). Taxonomy (NCBI): domain Eukaryota; kingdom Metazoa; phylum Chordata; class Aves; order Passeriformes; family Sylviidae; genus Cettia; species Cettia cetti. The sequence goes on along the minus strand of VZUI01095898.1, from coordinate 42,018 downwards.
GAAACTGAGGGAAAGGACCTCCCTGAGAAGAATGTGTGCTTCTCCAGAGAAACGGTGGAGCACTTGCTTCTGGGAGGATTCAAGGCTCCCTTGGTGTACAGCAAAGAGCTGTACATCTATACCTGTATCTCAGACTGATAAATAAAAGCACATAATGGAATCTGTGACCCTAAGGTTGGATTTACCACCACTCACAGGACCATGATCAATTTTCCAAGTTCTTCTATTATATTATTTTCTATCTTTCTTTAAAAATAGAAAACAACTTTTCATTTGGCCTTGGAAAATCTTAGAGTATTGTCAGGTTATCATTACTTAAGTGAGCTTTTTGGGGTGGAGTGGTTTTACTCCTGTGAGTGAAAGATTATGCATAAACTACAGTGTTACTGGAGCTGAGGATCTTCATCCTCATCTTCAAGTCATAATTTCTGTAAAACCTATGAGGTGGAAAAGGTCCATACAGAAAGAGAAACCTGGGAAAATGTGTATAAGGAATGGGGTTTGGAATCGCTGTTTAGAATAGAACATCAACTGTTAATTTGTAAGGTATCAGTATTGGAGATGGGCAAAATGACCAAAGGCAGAACCTTCAACTTGAAAGTTTTATTTTACTTTTTCCTTTCCAATGCAAAGTTCAAGCCAAGTTCACTAAAGTTTGTGAACCCTTCAGCAACTCTTGGCTAAGTTGCAAGCCTTAAACTGTATGTGGTTTGGGTGCAAATCAGGATGGGTTTGATCCCAAGCCACTTGAAACAGAGCACTTCTGGCCACACGTAGCTCTGTATTTCAGCCTTCTTTGCAGTCCAGACCTAGACTTTTCCAGAGGCTGAAAGCTCTGTGGATGGTGCCCTCTGCACTTCTCACTGGTTTTTCACAGAAATGGTGAGCACTGTGTATCGTCCTGGATGGGTGGCTTGGGCTCCAGTTCAGCCAGAGGGTCATTATAGACACCCCTATGCTAAACTTCACAGTTGAAGGGGCAACTCATGCATCTCACCCAGTTTTGCACAGGGAGTTTTCTTCAGAACAGGCTCCTTCCTGGCAAAAGCCAAAATAATTCCAAAGGGCTCTCTTCCTAGGAATTACTAGGAATTTTTCAAAAATTAATCTGTAAAGACTTTTTGACCTGTAGAAGTAGATTCCTTCAGATAAGTCTAAAAGTTTTTTCAGTTCTATTCTGTGTAGTGCAAGGTGTGGGGAAAATTTCTTGTAGAAGTCACAAGTTGGTTCCTGCAGGTCTCAGGGATTTCTTTGTGCCACTAGCCACAATATGGATACCTGCCATGATGGTAGGCTCAAAACTTTGGTAATCCAGAATGAGCAAATGCTGGTCTTGTCTGTGTTAAAGTCTTGAACATCTGTGGTGAATAGCTAGATAAGGTGTTATTAATAATTATTAATACAGTAACTAATTGTTATAAATGCTGAGAGGACTTTCACAAAAGCTATTATGGAGTGACAATATTTTGCTGCCAAGTAGTAGTATATTATTTTGTGACATTGGATATCCTTTCCTCCTTGTTACACTGAGCTGAACAACCTTGAAACTCCAGCTAAACAAGTCTCCAATCTTTCTGAATTTGTATGGAATGACTAAGCTTTGGCTGAGAGTTTTCTGACATGGTAATGTCTGTTCATGTCTTTTTCTGGTTTCCTTTCATTCTAGTTTTCATGAATAAGATGACTGGGAAATAAATGCCAGCAACTTTTATGTAATAACATGAGGAATAAGCCTGCAGCTCTTATGGCAAGGTTTTAAAAGTTGCCATGTAATCACTCCTTTCAGAGCCAGCTCCTCATAGAGAATTCTTGGGATATGCTCTGGCTGTAAGATGCTAAACCCCAGGGGCCCAGGTGAGGCAGAGTTTTTGGCTTTCCTAGTGAGAAATGGGTAGGTCACCTGTGTGCAGTTGTCACTTATCTATTGCATCCATTGTCCCTTGAACAATGGCTTAGAAAATGTGGATGTCCAGCCCTCTCTGGAGGCAGGTGCTACTGTTTAGCTGTAATTTCTCATCTGTGAACACTTTTCAAGTGACACAAGCCTGATAGTTTTTAATCTTTATGTAACAAGCATTCAGCTGCCTGAATTTTTCCTTTTATGATATCTACCTCTGTCATAATTGACAATAATAGAGGCTAACTTTGGATATGGAACAAATTTTAGGAACTGGGGTTGCACAGTTTAGAAATCTTTCAGTTTGCTGTTAAACTATTCAAATGTGGTGTTGATGTATGCACTTTGAAACTGTTTTGTTCCATAGCCTATAGTGAAATCTAGCATTCAATGCAATTTGATATTGTTAAATGCCATTTTTAGGTTTTTTCGATACAGATCAACTTCTATTATCTCTTTTCACTTCCCAAAATTACTTTTATTAAAACTCAAACAAGCCTAAGACTTTGATTTTGCAGCAGTGATAGGTTATATGCGTATATAGGTAGTACAAGGTAGAGCAATACTGTCCACCAACCTTTGCTTGCTACCTCTGTCTGTGCTTTTCTTTCCTGACCAGTCTCAGCTTCCAGCCCTTGAATGCCTGCCCCTCCTGCCCACCTGGGTGTTGATTATCTTTAAGATTTCCTTTTTCCACATTTTTCTTTTCAGACACAAATACTTCTATACAGGGTGTGGATTACACATGTTCTGGTGGCAGATTCCAGACTTCTTAAAGCAAAATTCTCAGCAGAAATGTTATATTCTGCTGGACTCAATTACATCCAAGACAGTGTTACTACATTCTCACAAGATAAACAGAATTTTTCAGAGAATGACTTGTACCTGGTACTGCCAAGCACTTTAAGCTGAACTGCTAAGCAATAAAGTGTTTAGGACTCACTTATGATCTGACACTAGAGTTTTCTAATGCTCACAATTTAGGAAGTTACACCTGACTTATATCACTATGAAGTCAGAGCATGGCTAGCCATTTATATAAAGTTAACCTCAGAGAACTTCCAAATTGAACTTTTTGTTTTAAAAAATTCCTTTGAATCCCTGTCCAGAGTGAGGTTTTCATGTGGGAGCACCACATAATATGATTACTGTTTTAGAGGGTGTGTGATCTTAAAGAGAAATGGAGAGAATATTAAAGCACACGTACTAACTGGGGTACTGGTGGGCGGAATTCTGCTCCCATCTTTTTTTTTTTTTTTTTTTTTTGCAGTGTGTGTAGATAGTTTCCTCCCCTCCCTCTTATACTGAGCTCCTCTCTAAGTAACTGCTTAGGTTAAGTTAGGTTTTCCATTCCTGTTTTAACTGTCAGCCTTTCCCCCTCTTCATTTAACTCACCCTCTCACAAAGGGTCCTGAATCTATAAAAAGCTTTTGCAGTGTGCCCTGAAGCATGTCTGCTGATGAAGCACATACAATGTAATTATGGATAGCACGATGCAGCATCATGAAGTGCCTTTGTTTACAACTTCTTTACCAGGGGAGTATAATGAATGGATTCACTGAGGAAATGCAAAAGCAGATGCCTTTGGCTGGCTCCTGTTGTTTTCTTTTTGGCAAAGACAGAGGGACGAATCTGCTCTGGGACAACCCCACTGAAGTCAGATGAGTTATACCAGGCAGAAACTGGAACTTTTTTCTTTTCTACTTCTTCTTCTTCTTCTTCTTATTTTTTAATTTTTTAAATTTTATTTTAAAATTTAATTTATTGTTTTGTTTTGTTTTAAGAACACAGTTTCCAGGTCTCTTTTCCCTGACTGTCACAATTTCTCTTTCCACAGAAAGCCTATGAGAAAAGACTGTCTGCTTCTAAAAAGGTAGGATATCCTCTTAGTCACTAATAGCTAATTTTCTCAGCTGTATACATTCTATATATATTGACCAATGGATGTAATAATAAAATTAATATTTAACTATATTTCAAAAATACTATAAAGCCAAGCTCTTTGTTACTGAATGGGACAGTAAGAACAGGTTGTGCTGTGAGAGGGGTGCAGTACTAACACACAGCTGTGCTGCTTCAAGGGCATGAGGTGTGCTCAGAGCTGGCCTAGGCCAGCATATGGTGTCACCTGGAAATGTGTCCTCATACCTGGCACGTACTGAGGAGTAACAGTGGGCAAAGCTTCTGAGGGCAGATGTCTGTGAAAGTTCCCTGTTTTACATGTCTGTGAAGTCTTTAGGGAAGAGAAACCTGTGGCAACTCATGGTATGATGCACGTTTTCAAGTTATAATCTTTAAAACAAGTTTATTAGGGTAAACCTAGAATTGCACAGTGTAATAACAGAAGTTAGCAGGACTGCTGCTGCCTTCTGCTTGCTTGTGCAGTGACCATACTTCTGGGTTTTTTTCTTCTGGAGGCCTGAATGGTGCCTCTCACATAAAACCTGCCATTTACAATTTGCCTTTTGCTGAGGCTTCCTTTGTGCTCACACAAGGCAGCTGGCAGGGGCGCTGACCTCCCCGGAGCAGAGCTTGCCAGCACTGGCTAATCAATATTCAGTAGAGCTGGCTGCTCATTGCGAAGCCATTGATTATCTCTGGAAGGTCACTCCCCCTGGGTGTCACTTTTCAGTCTCTTGCCTGCACCTCCCCTCCACCCCCATTCCAGGCTCTCAAGAGGAAAGAGTGCTGGGATGGAAATGAGGTTCCCATTCAGGATCTGAATAGTTTCTCGTCAGATGTCAAAACGTTCTTTCCAAAGAAGGTGATTTCCTTACTGCCAAATTTTTGTTTATACTAGTTTTGTACTTTTAATTTCTGGGATACTTTTAATGATTGCAAGCTGTGGCACTAGGAAGCTGAAGCATTAGGTGTATTTGACTCAGGCAGGTTGCACTAAGCCTTGGTTTCGTGTAACCAAAGAAAATACCCACATCTTTTGCACAGCTGTAGGTGACCTGTCTGACCTCTTGCATGGAAGGGGAGAGCCATGATTTCATATTCCATGCTACTCAAAAGTAAATGAACAGGGAGACTCATAGAAATGTAAAAACATGGCACAAACCCCTGTTTGCTGGTGTGCACTGCTCAGAGCATACCCAATTCCTCTTTAACACAGGAGAGGAGGCCAGTGTGATTTGTGTGGCACAATACCTACCCTAAAGTGAGTTTGGTAAAAATCATAACTCTCCTTTTAAATGTGAATTGTCCACTTAAGGCTGTACTCAGTCATTAATAAAGCAGCAGAGACCTGTGAGATAAATATGCAAGTCTAAACACTTGAATTCATTAGGAGTAATAGAGTCCAGGTATATAGACTGATGCAAAAGAGTTACTGAAGGAATAGTTTGATTTGGTTACTTTGATTATAAACAGAACATTAACAATAACAGCAGAGATTACAGGGCAAGGTCAGAGCTCTCAAAGGAGGGGACTGTACAGGTGGAGCTAAAAGGCAGAAGGGTAAAAGAAAGGCATTTGGCACAAAAGAATTGTATTCCTATCTCCATGATACAGTTTAGTTCAAATCAGTGCCCTTTCCATAGAGCAGAAACTACAGTGTGTTGTAAACTGTGCATTAGCAATTAGCAGAAGAATTGAGCTTGCAGTTGATGGGGAGTAATTCAGTGTCCAGCTTCCTGTTTGTAATACGGAGATTGAAAGTCAATAGCTCTCAAGATTTATCCTTCTTGTCTCTTCTCAGTTTGCATTTGAGGCATCGCTAAATCCAAGCCAGATATCTCTGTCTGAACAGGAGTAGAGTCAGCAATGCAAGTCAAAGCACAGTGGAAGTCACTAAGCCAGTGAAGGTGAGCATGTTCTTCTCCTGCCCTTGGCACTGAGGGAGGAGCTGCTGCTGCATGGGGAGCAGACCGGCTCTCTGCTTCTGGCTCTGTACTGAATGCTCCTGTAAAGGCTGGCAGTGTTCACTGCTGATGGAACAACACCCAGGCCACACCTGGCCAGCCCCTGCACTGCTGTGGCTTGGTTCAGCTCACAGAGTGGGCTGGGCTTTGGCAGGTGCTGATGATTTTGGCCGTGTCTCCAAGGGCTTCTTCAGCAGCCAGCACTGTGACTGCTGCCAGCAGTCTGGTCCTGTCCACTGATACAAACCAGAGAGAGGATGATAGAGACGTGAAAAATGGCAAGCTGGCATTGACTGGGGTTTGTTTAGCCAAGGGGGTTTCCTGTCAGCTCCCCATCTTCCTGAACAAGGCATGTTAAACAATGGACCTGCCTGACTGTCAGAGAAAGTTTGTTTAATCATAATTAAGGGGTTAAAGTGAAAGTGGACAAGGGAGAGACAGTTCCTCAGCTGACAGAGAGGGAGCTGTCCCTGGCACAGCAGAAGGGTGACTCCACATGCCATCCTCTTTCACAGGAAGTATTTTCTTTTTCATGTTAGTTGTCAGCCTTCTGGCATTAGTGAGTATTTGGGCTATTGTCTGTAAGAAGGCTGTGCTGCTACTGAAAGAAGATCCCTGACCTACACGGTTTTGTAATAAGTTTGGAATCGATGACATTCACATCCAGTTTGTCTTTCAGCTATCTTTAACACACCTGAGACATACTTTAAGGATGAGGTGAAGGGCTAATATTATGCCATGGTTAGAGACTATTATCAGTGTATTGCAGAGGAAATCTTAACAGAAAGCCTACAGTTCCCATTCCTCTACCTGGCAGAACCTTCCTGTGCCATTTATATTTACATGACCCTGTAGCAGTCACTGCAGTGCTAGAGGGAAATACTGAATGGAATGTGTTTCTAGCTATAGCTGCTGATGGAGCAAAGTAAGTCAGCATTTTGGTACCAAACTGTTCACACCTATCACCAGAAAACCTATCTGATGTAGCAGGAATATCTGTCCTGTATGTCCTTTCCATTTGTGCTTTAGGATGCAGTGAGTGTTCGGGGAACCAGACTTCTCTTGGGGCTGCAGTGACAGCCTGTGGGTTAAAAAGCAGTGACCTCTTTGTGAAACACTGTATGAAAAATCTCCAAAGAGACATGAAATGCCCCTGAAGCCATCTTATGTGCTTGGCAAATAAAATGTAATTGGAGTATACTCACATTGTTCCTTCTGGATTCTTCATTATGCTGATTATGCCTACGAGCTGCACTGACGTTTGAAGTGATAGAAAAGAAAGATTCCATAATGATGGACTGAGAATGTATTATGTTAAACATGAAAACCCTACATTTGTTTCAAGCATTTTTTTTTTCTAGTGGAGAAGTGTGTGTTTCTGTCCTGGCAGCAAATGTGGAAGGAGAACACAGAGGTTAACTGTGTAAAGTCTTTTAGTAGAGTCCCATGTCAGTATGGTCATGAAGACTAAATAACTGTAGGACAGGGACAAATTTGTATATTTAGTGTAGCAAATGAAACATCCTTTGGAATTCATGAGTGTTGAAAAAAATTTTGAAAGATCATGAAAACTTTAACACTGGCATGTGTTTAAGCGTTACACTTGCATTTTTTAGGATCCCTTTCTCAAACAGAAAGGAAGTAATGGCTAGTATTTTGGGCTACATGGATTCTCAGAGCAACTGTAGGTCAGTGGCTGTCTGCAGACTTCAGACTGTTGTGGTGTAGGTTTGAACAAGTGATTCAATTCATATTGGAGATAGCTGCAGCTCCTGAACACACATGGACCTCATTTTATTACAGGACTCTATAAAAAGCCTTAATATTTTACTGCCTGTAAGTAATAAAACTCCAGCATCCAGAATTGTGTGTAGGGCCAGGCTTTGGTAGCAGGTATGTTGTGTGCATACTGTTACATGCCCTGACACTGTTCTGTACTCACCTTTAAAAGGACTGGGCAGAAAGTATTTTCAGTAATCCTTGCACCCAGGCAGTGGGCTGTCAGCTGTTAGTGCAAAAGTCAACATTTCCCATTACAAATGAAATATATTTCTAGTAGATAGAGATGAGCTCTTCTCCTACATTACCAGCTGCTGTCTTTGATTAAATACTCGTAAAAATAAACTGCCTTGTGTGTTTGTAACCTGAATTATGATAACAAAGGTGCTACAGATGCTTGTTGTCTTCCATTTTGAGTTGTGCCAGGTGTTTTCTCCTGAGCTGGTGAAGTGTAGTGCTGGTTATTCTCTGTTTGCTGTCAGTGCAAGCTCTGCAAACAAAGAGAGAATCTGGGTTCATTTGTCTGCAGTTAGCACTTGCTTTCATTCTGGTACTTCAAAGGCTGTTGTAGAAAGAGTACGGTGGTGGTATGTGCATCTCAGGTCACAACAGGTAGAATTGTTGCATGCAATGATTACTCTTCTCAAGTATTTGCTCTGCAGTCAAGAGAATGAGTTTGTTTCATTGGTCAAATTCATGACTATTGTCATTCAATGTCAAACATGACGTTGCTATGTAATAAATTCACCTTTAGCTTTCTGATAACCTGATTTAACTTTCAAGGTAAAGCAGCACTTAGAAGATGACCAACCACATCCTTTGCAAAGAAGAAAAAGAGAATGATAAAAAAACAGTTGTTGCTTTGCATTTTTTTATGATAAAGAACAAAATCCAAAAGATAATGCTATCCTGACTCTCTATAAACTGTGTGCTTTCTCAAAGTTCAGGAAAGACACAGTTTATGGGGGACAGCATTATCTTTTCCTTTAAACATGCCTCTACTTTTTTGTATAGATTTGTGGGGTTTTTTTGTATAGAATTTATCACCATGGTGTCTGAGTGCCTTCTCCATGCACTAGTCTTTCAGTATCTTTTTGTGAGGTAGCAAAAGGAGAGTGAGGAGTGAATACAGTGAATTATTTGCTCGAGGTCATTCAGCAGGTCTAAGGCAGAGCAAGGAACTGAATGCAGATAACCTAACACTCATATATTGTCTATCCTTTATTTTAGGAATGAATGGATCCCAAAGATTGAAAGAAAATCACAATATTATTTCCTATAACTGTTCTCAGTCTAGATTGACTCAGACCCAGGCTTTTCCTTGGCATCCATTCAAAGCAGTAGATAAGGCAGATGTGTTCAACAGTGAGCCCCTGTTTACAGCATGACATTTGAGCTTGCATCACTGTCGTCTCCTTTTTCATGATAACTGTTCCTGTGCAGTGTTCTCAGTGCCTGCCTGGTGCAGAGATTCACTTTCTATAGAAACTGGCTTGGAAACTGCTGGGCTGGTGGCCAGCGAGGACAAGGGGTTTGCCTGAGGGCAACACAGAGCTGCTTCCTTCACACATTGCTGCTCTGGCTTCCTTCAGCCCTTTGGGACCTGTTCCCCCTTGTCCCTGCACATGCAGACAGGAGCTCCTGGTCAGGGTGCTCCTCCTGGAACCCAGGAGCTCCTCCTGCTTCAGAATGGGAGCAAAATGCATTTCAACACCCCCACTTCACATCAGTGTGGACATGTCTGTCTGTGGCTGTGCTAAGCACCAGAAAGAACGCTGGGATGCTCGGAAGGAGGATTTCTTCCTGGGAGATGCCTGCTTATGGTGGTGGTTTTCTCACTCTAGAGCTTGTAGCAAGAGTGTGGAGGTACAGCTTGTTCTTCTTTCCATTGCAGTGTCCCTCAGTGGCTTAAAGATCTCCCATCCCCTCAGTGCTGTGCTAGCCTGGGACACCTAAGTCATTTTTTTCTGACTGCTTGAACTCAGTTCCTGTCTTTCTTCAGGTGACAAAGTGGAAGATCCCTGGGCAAGCTGTGCTTTCATCAGGTACTTTACCTGATCCAGTATGATTTCAAATCAGAATTTGTCCACTAGTTTTGAATTTAGGTGGCAAGTCAGGATGTTGAGCAGTATGACTGCACTGTAGATGGATCCTACAATTTCTACCTGTTGATCCAGTCACACAAGAATGTCAGCTTCTGTTTCCCTCTAAAATAAAACTAAAGTGGTCTATGGTTTTCATTCAGGGAAGAGGAATTGCATTCAGAACAGTGAGGAAACAAATACTAGAAATTTCTTGGTTAGGTGAAATTAATGAATAATTTCATACCCACACTTAGTTGTCACTGGACTGTCTCATTGCAAATTCAGGATCATAATTAGGATCCATAATCTGCAGGATATATTGCTTTAAAAGTGATGTATAAGAAGCTATTAAACTGCTATTTTCACCAGGTTTTCCTGGAGAAACATTTTCTGAGACTTGGTACTGCAGACAGCATGTAAAAATATATGAGGTACTTCAAATTATAATAAGGAAAACCTGAGCTCAACCTTTGGAGGATGAAATGCTAAAGCACACAGTTCATATTACATTTGCTTGTTTGTAGCAAGAATGTTGCAGTTAAAATCTATGTAATTATTCACACTTTGTTGCATGGGGAGTGGGGAATCTGCTTTCCAAACACTGATTTACAGTCCATTAAAGACTTCTAGTTTAGTGCACAGCAGGAGATACATCAGGAAACAAAGCTTAATCATCACCATCATCCAGATGAAAATATTTTGAAAGGTAGAAAGTCATTCATTCAGAAGAGCCTTAGATCTATTTCATTGTTGAGCCTTTGCATTGCAGCTGATGTCACCACTTTGCAGCACTGACCTGGAAGGTTCTGCTGCAACAAGCCTGTATCTGGTGAGCATACTCATACTTTTTATCCCTTGTTGATGTTTCTTCATTACATGCTGATGTCTGCAGCATACCTGTGTAAAAAATGAATTCAGAGTGAGGTTTTGCAGTAGACACTACAGGAAATATATGAAGGTGTATAAAGTTAACTCCCTCAACCGTTTGACAAAGAGAATCCCTGAGAATCCAGTGCTCTCTCCCCCCAGCATCCAGATTAAAGTATTATGTATTGGAAATGGCCACTGCCCAGCCTTTCTAATTCACTTATTAAGCACAACACACACACTTTACAGATTGTTGTACACCACTTTCTGCTCTGCCAAGCTTCCCAGTCATTTATTGACACTTATTGAAAGTGTTTGAGTGCTCAGAGTTTAGTAGGATTTTCTTTTCCTGGGTGGGGTTGGCATAGCTTTTATCAAAATCTGCATCCCAGGAGGGTATGGATATGTTTCTGTCCTTGTGTGCATATCAATCCATGAAAACTTGACCTATGCTGCCACCACATCTGTGAAAGGAATGGGTTATTGGGGGTTCTGACTATCCCAAAATGGGCACTGGGGGAATGCAATAGTACCCAGTATGAGACTTTATACTCCAACTCCTGAAATGGCAAAGGAGCATCTTTTACAGTCCTGAAGAACTTGAAAATCACTTATTAGAAAGTTTTTAGCTTAATTTGTAATGAAATGAGGCAGTTGAGAAGTCTATGTCTGTCTGTCTCATTACATGTTCCTTTTGAAAATATTGACAGTTTTAAACCAAATTTAAAAGAGAGGTAGTAGAATATCAAAGCTTTCTGCAAGTTTTATAAACATTGGCAGTTAAGTAATCAGGGAATATTCAAATTAGGCCTCTTACCAAGGGAACTCTTCAAACGTGTGTTTTTATTGACAAGCCCCAACTGGTCAGTCAGCATTTATGGGTGGGAACAGAGCTAATGTGAGAAAGGGTATATTGGGGCAAAAATCCGTAGGAAACCAGGCTTCATTGGTTCTGTCTCTTGGGGAACAAGCTATTGTGTAGTAGATCACAGAGATGCTGCATAGATGTGAAACCTCAGTTACAGTTTAGCTTTTGTCTTTTACTAAAAGAGTGTAATGTGTAGAGACTCTTTCAGCGTTTGGACAGTGGAGCTGAACAAAACAGAGATCATTATATGCAATATCTGTCAAGACTTGTGAATGGCCTGTGTTAGCCTGCCAAATGCAAATGAGGATTATCCATTCATTTAGTCCAAGAGAGAAAATGATATAACTTCTTTGGTTCAATTACTTTACTGTGACAAATAAACAAGGAAGAGAGGACTCCAGTATGGCAAATGGTCAACTTCAGATAGCTGTAAGAGCTGTAGAAATCACACTGCTCTGATAGTAAGCCTTATTTTACATTCTTTGCTCAGACATAGTCCCTACATCTTCAAAGTGATTTATATGCTCCCCCAACAAGTAGAAAATCTTGTAGAAGAATTGAGACCCAAGTCTCACTTATTTGCCTTGGACTTTTAAGGCAAGGGTATATTTGTCTTGGTTGGAACATGGGGTGTTCTCAAGCAGCCTGAGTTACACTATTTTTCTCTCTGCTGTATTTTCAGTCAAAACACTAATGCAATTTTGTACATCTCTGTCATGAAGTAGAGACATTCTGCTATTTCCAAATGCTGGTCATGGGTGGGAATGAAAGGGATGCAGAGCTGAAAAGTGCTGGCTAGTTTCCAGCCTGTGAGTCCCAAGCAGTTTGCAGAAGGAGGCCACAAGGCAAGGGTTCAGCAGCTCCTCTGCACCTCAGCTGAGTTTGAGAAACTCACCTGAGAAGTCAGTAGGGCTCTGGGAAAAAGATGGATGGGCTGGGGGAAGCAGACATCATTCATGGCTGATGATGAGGTTGACCCTGTCAGAGATGGACACGGTACAGAACAGTTGGGCAGCCCCAAGCAGCAGCTTGGATCCGTGGTGGTGCACTGCCCTGGCCACTCCTGTTCCCAGAGAGGGCACACCCGTGTCACTGTGGGGACTGAGCTGACAGACTCACCTCTGCACCTCTACTCGCCTCTACACCTCTGTGCAGTGGGTCCAGTTCTGCCCAGAGGTCAACAAACTGCCACAAAAACAGGCTCTCGCCTCAGTGACCTGACCCACAAGCTGGAGCTTTTTTGACAAAGTATCTGTGCTTCCTGGCAAAGCCTCACATCCTCACCAGCACCATGCTGTGGCTGGTCACTCAGCACAAAACCCTCTCATGCATCATACAGGGAGAACATGTCTCCAGTACCTGTAGCTTCAAGCAGGTTTCACCAGTACCCTTCCTTGCAAGACTTAGCAACTTAGTTTAGAAAATAAAAAATTAGGTTTGTTACTTTGTCTCACAAGAATATTTTTCTGAAAGATAAAGGACTATTTCAGCTGAAATAGTTATTCCAGAAGCCTGATTTGGAGAGACACTTGGTGTGTGGTTCATCTTTCTTACCCAACACTGGTGGGTTAGTGTCTTCTCCTAGGTCTCCCAGACCTAGGTCCAAAAATACTCAGATACTTTTGAAGGAAATGAAGTGGGGGCAGCTTGCCCTCTGCTGGCTGCTGGCACCCAGGCGTTAGCAGGAACTCCTAAGAGGGAGTTTGGGAGCTCAGCTCGTGATCTGTCTAATTCTGCTGGAATATAAACTGCTTAGACCCAGATGGGTGTCGACATAAAAGGCTCTTCTTTAAAGTTACTGCCATGTGAAGTGGAGTTGTCTGTCAGCAGCCAGCACGAGCAGTAGCATAATTGTCTTCTGACTTGAGCTTGAGCCATCAGGTGTCAGCCTAGTACTGTCTCAAGGGTTTTCAGAGCTGAGTTACACCACTTACCTCCTTTCCAACAATCTCCCTGTCTCTGCCCCACCATGCACACAAGAATGAGGGACAGGTGCTCCCAGTGAAGTCAGCAGCACCTTCATATTCCCTTGGAGAGAAAAATGAAGGGATAGATGGGTAAGTCAGGAATGGCCAGTACTGCTTCCTGCATGTGGCTTTCTTTTATGAGATGGTACAACACAAGCTGTGCTCTCCTCCTGCTCCCTTGGCCAGTTGCAGGGAAGGTGATCCAGGGTGGTACAGTCCCTCCCAGGGCTCCACTGTGCACTCAGGATTATATACAGCTTGTGCTTCCGTACTCAAACTTGTCCACCCTGCAGCTCCTCTCTCCTTGTGAACTGGTTCTTCAGCTGCCCCAAATTTGTTTTGCCATGCCCTTCTGTTAAAAAGAAAAGCTGTTTCCATAACCCTTATATTTAATGCTTTGATGTTAATCCTGACATTCTTTACTTAAATCCAAATATGCATTGGCTTTACAATTTTAAAGGAAAAATACTTATCTTGGATCTTAAATGCCTAATGGCATCTGACTAAACAAGACTGCCTTAAAATAGACTCCAGGAGGAAAAGACCCAATTGTTGACTTGTTAAATACCAAATTAAAACAAAACCCTGAAGAAATGAAGGGGTGGTAGTCAATGATGTTACAGTTGCATAGGTCTGATAGTAAGAAAAGTGGCATACATCCAAAAGAGGCCCACAGTAAAAAGAGGGAACCTGGCTGACATGGAGAGTGGAATAAGGTACTCCAGAAACTGATCTGTATTTGCAAATGACATCTAAGAGATAAGTGTGTATGTATTCTGTAGTTGGAAGACTGTTCACTAAATAATGTGAGAGAAAGTGAAGGAGAAAGTAATTATGATGACAAGAAAGAACGCAAAACACTACTGTAATTTTTCTTTAGCTCCCTGAGCACTGCAGGTCTTTGTGTTTCAATGCGTGAGCTACTGTTTGGCATGTTTCCTGAACCACTTTGTCTATTCATTTCTTGCTAATGTGAAAGTGCCCAGACTCCCTGGAAAGGCAGCTTTGTTGGAAACCTTTCATTATCAAGGATTAGCTGTTTGGTAAACCTGTGTCCCCTTTAACAGTTTGACGGGAAGTGGCGACTAATGAAGGGCTCATTGTGGTGGTGCTGTGAGTGTGGGACTGGAGGCTGTTTTATTGCTCAACTTGCAAACCAGGGTCCTTTGTGCTCCCCAGGACTGAAGGGAAACTGAGTCATGCCCTTTGATTCTGCTGAAAACATGTGGTGAAAAATATGCTTTCCATTCTTGAGGCTCTTGCCTTGTTTGTGGTCTAAAGGCTTTATGCATCTGGGAATTTTGTTAATATGTTACAGAATTATGTGTGTAGATTTAAAAAGGCTTGTGTCAATGCCTAGGTACAGCTTACCTGAAACCTCTCCATATAATATTAATATGAAAACCAGAAATAATGCAAACCACTAAGTGCCTTTATCACCTCATAGTGTAGTTGAAAAGTTTTTTAAAGAACCAAATCTGACATCCTCATTCCACCTAGTCAGGTAGAAGGCATGGCAGACAAATAAAAGATTTACATCTTCAGTGATTAACTTCCATGTGTGTTTTATATCTCAGGAGAGATTTATTGAAATACTTTATGAAAGTAATGGACTAGAAATCTGTTCTCTATGAAAATGTCCAAGTACAACTTAAATCATGAAGAAATACTACTGAAAATCATTATCAGAGTCTGTGATGTCAAACAGGATTTTTTTATCTCTACAGTAAATCTTTCTCATTGAAACTCCCACACCACTCATAACCCCAAGGATGCCCAGTGCCAGCAAATGCAAAGGAACAAAGAATGGCAGCTCTGTAAACTACATGGACAAGGAAACAAAGCCCTACCCACAGGCCTAACCAGGCTTCATGTGCCTGGGGAGGTGAGTGTGGAAGCACCCAGGGAACTGCCAAAGGTCCAGAGACTGTTAAGCACCAGGATGGAGGAGGCAGGTCAGAGTGGAACTGCTTGTTTTCATTTGAGAGAAGGCCCCAGGAATATGGCTTGGAGTTTGCTCTTCCCCTCTGTTAAAGCTAAGCAGGCCAAGTCCAGGGAGTGTCCCTGCTGATCAGAGCACAGGTGACACAAGTGGTTCCTGCCAAGAGAAGTGGCTCTGGGTGAGTGTTATTGGCTCTGTCTGTGCAGGAAGGGCAGTCAGGTAACCCAGGGATCTGTGTGGGACTGGGGGACTCATGGAAGAGATTGTGATCTAACAGAGAGTTTTGAACTCATTATCTGTCCTTCATTCAAAGGCTGCAAGAACAATAATCATGCACATAAATGTGTGTGATGGGAAGTGGCTGCAGAGTGGCCAACAATACAGAAGGTGCTGCAGCCCCATCTCACTGGGGCACTTCCCAAGCTGTGCCTGACCTCTCAGCCCCACATGGCTCCACCCATCCCTTGTATGGAACCCTGAACACAGTTACTGTGTTACTTTTTACTGGTGATCCTCAATAGTTTTTTGCTGTAAGCGTTTTATGTCTTGATGCCAAAGTGGCTCTATACCATTCATAAAGACAGGAGATGTAGTGCTCCTTTTACACATTTTTGGTGTAGCTATATGAGAGCTTTAGAACCCCAGTTCCCAGCACAGTTCAGGACTTTGTGGTGGTGCAGGGGGCAGGGCCCACCAGGACACAGGACAGGAGCTGTGGCACTGCTGTGACTGATGACACCAATGTAAATCAGTCTCTCCATCTTCTAAACTGAACACTGACCTGCCTCTTTATTCTGGCAGTCTTTCTGTCCCTCAATAGACACATACAGCATAATGCCCCATTTCTAAGATGCACCAGTGATAAAAGACATACATACTAGAACTCTTCAACAGCCTGTCCCTTGCCTAAGCAGGAGGAAAACTGGATATGTGATCATTTTGACAGACACAAATCTCATTCCTTGGGTAAAACTCTGACCCAAGCCTCTACCTCTGCTGCTGCAAAGCCAAAGGCACTAAAACCTGGTCCAAGTCTTGGCCCCAGCAGATTATCCAGGAGCACAGCACCTCTGGCAGCACCATGGTAGGACCCTAAAGGGACAGCTCCTCACTGAGCACCCCTAGACCATTCCCACACCCTTACCCCAGCATACAATGCTCTCCCATCCACAGCAGTTAAAGAACCAAGACTAGAGCCACATCCTGAGAAAGTCCAACAGTGTCACTTTTTTTTCCTTTTGCTTTGCACAGCAAAACCAAGGCACCTGGCTCCCACCAATCTCCTGGGTGCTTCTCCAGGGAAGCAGAGGAGCAGGGCAGACCCTGCCAATGGGCTGCTTTGGCTGGGCCCGCCCTGGGAGGGTGCACCAGGAGTCATCCTGGTTCCAGCAGGATGTGATGGTGGGCAGGGGGATCCCACTGAAGGATCCCTTCTCACTGTGAGTCTGTAGTTCCTCCTGCCATGCTGAGTGCCATGTGAGCTGCCCCTTCACTCTAGGTCTTTTCCTCTGTCTTGCTTGGTCTTGGCTTGCTCTTTCTTTGGGGTTGGGGGAAAGAAGCAACAGGGAGGTGTTGGTGGTGTTTTTCTTTTATGTTTCTAGTGGAGTGAAAATGTGTAGAATCATAAAATGAGGAGACTGAAAATTACTTCTTGCCTCACACAGCCCAGCCCCTCAAATGTTTGTGTGCCAAGTTTGAGCCTATTGCTTGTTTAGCTGTTCTTGTTGTCCTGAATGCTCATCCGCCTGCCTTGCATGGCCATGAGTTTTGCCTGCACACCTGGTGTGCCCCTGGACAGGGTTTCTCTCCTGGTTTTTGTCATTTTCTCTGTCATGGATTGAGTTTCTGTGGTGAGACATGACCCCACAACCATCACCTGTGTGTAGATGTTGGGGATGGGCTGGCGAGTGACCCAAGTCAGGCACCAAGCATGAAGCTGCCCACTTAAAGATTCCATTGGTCTCTCTGGAGAGGAAATACTACCAGCATGGAGCCAAACTCAGAGAGAAGGCAGTAAGAAATAAATCTATTTAATTATTATAGTAATTATAACTAGAAAGACCCTTTCTGATTAATATAGGTAATGCATACCTTACATTAGGGTATTGAAAACATGATCCTGGTCAGTTTTAGAAATATTGAACATAAATACAGCAAGTGCTGATACCAACTTGTCAGAAACCTGGTGACCACATAAAGAGAGCTGCTGTGCTAAAGGGGTGTCAACCACTTGAGCTCAGCCTCGAAAAGCTCTCCTGCCTCTGGGCAGGGGGCATCTGCTCAGGGTTTGTTGATGCTAATTTGATCCTTCCTGGCTTAAATCACAACTTAACCATACACAACCAGCACCAAGATTTTCGTGCTCGGGGCTGTTCTGCAGAACCTTCCACCAGAGGGCAGCTGCGAAAAGGAATGTGATGGGCTTGCCTGGCTCAGGATGAGACAGCAGCTAATTCCATGCTAATTATTATGCTTGTAACTTCCTCCCTAAGCAGATGCAATCGCCTTCAGCCATTTCCAATGGCATTATGCTTAGGGAATGCTTCCCACAATAAAAGCAAAGGCAGTGTTCTTTCCCAATTGCCCCAAGATCCATTCTCAGACGTAATCTGAGCTAGACACAGTACAATTAGTTATTTGTGTTCCTGAATTAGCAAAAGACTAAGCTTTAAAAATCCAGTAACACCCCTGAATGATGTGTTTGCAATCAGTTTATCCCTGAGTTCCATTAATTGCAGATCTGGTATTCTTTGTGCAGTCTAAGGTGAGAAGAGCAGAGAAGTCAGCAACTTTTTACCCAGCACGGCATCTCCTCTCTTTATGAATTATGTGGACCCACTTTGGAGACACTTTTATATATAAAAAGCCTATGGTGAAAAACTATCATAGAATCACAAGTAAAAATAACAGCTGCTTCCTGGTGTAGTTGTACATGAAGAATATAGGGAATGGAGCAAAACAACTTGTGCTAAATACTTATTTTTCCTTTCCTTGTGATGAAAGAAGTTACTCAGCTATGAGACTTGGTATCCATCTGCTCTACCATATCCCACACTCCTGTGGCCATGATGTGTGCTTTTGCTGTTACATGGTGCAGATAATCACTGAAGACTGAAACAAAAGATTCAGTGTTTTTCAAACAGAGATAAGTAGCAGCTCTGACCACCCCCTAATGACTAATCTCAGCCTAATTGTGTTTTCTTTTCTAACTTTCTCTTTTGCTGTTTCTCTCATTTAGTGTCCCTTTTATTTATACTGTTACTTTCTCTGGGGAGAGAGATTTGCTCCTCCATCTCATGTTGAGGCTGAATTCAGCTAAAGTCAATGAGATCTCTACTGCACTAATAGCAATTCTTACTGTGGAAGTGAATTGGACTTTAGAGAAGCTGGAGCTTGATGATGCTGGCAATTGAAGTATTATTCAATGTTTTCATGTCTCATGTTGTAAATGAGAAGTTATACCACTGTATTCATCTGTCACAAAGGTAACAAAACCTTCTTTGTTATGACAAATTCCTCTCCCTCCAGAGATACAACTCATGTTAAACCCAAATGTTTGTTATTTTCAAAGTTTTAATGAAGACCTTACATTGAACTGAGAGGGAGGTATGTACTCCCAGAGCTGGAGACATTCTGCCACTTGTTGCCTTCTTTATAGGTTTTGACTGGGAATTTGACATTTACATACCCCTGATGCCTCTTAGTTTGTGTGATCAGTGTCTGATGATCGTCGGTTGGCAGGAACATCATCTCCAGATGAAAATAGGTTGGGGACAGATGGATTTGGAAAGAGTGGGGGGATAGGAACCTAAAAGAAAGACCAGTTAGCCTCAAAGGAAGGCAGAAGAGGAGAGGAACTGAGTTTCTGTCAGTTTGCCAGACTGAGAAACAGCAGAAGATTCTTTCCTCCTGGAAATCCACAGTGGTACCCAAATGAAGCCATAGGTTCTGCAGTGGCTGGCTGCTGGCAGGGGAGCATGGGCTGTGCAATTCCCCAGCAGCCTGCCCTCAGTTCTCCATGGACACAGGGCTCTTTTGGTGCCCAGCACAGTTGCTTGTTCCCTTCTCTTTGTAACCCAAACAAAGACAATAATAACCTCAAGTCAAGGTGAGCTTTGTCTGTTCCTGTGATGAGTGAAGCATGGGACTTGTGGAAACCTATTTATGTTACATAGTTAAAGACTCAAATACATACTCTACTCAAATACATAGTGTCACAGAAGTCACCTTCATTCTGGTGATTTTTAGCGTCTGAGAGCCTCATTTTGCAACCAGAGTGATGCTCCTTTAACCATATTTTCCATGGAGAGTTTTCAGTTAAATCAAGACAGCTTTTTTTCCCCATGGGCAGGTGAACTGAAAGCAACTCTATGGATGACTCCTTGTTTTCTAAAGGTCAAATTGACTTAAAAATTTCTTCCTGTATCTCTGCACAGGAGTGCCAAGGAAGTGCTGTAAGAAGGACTGCAGGAGAAACAGAAGAGAGTACTTCTGAGAATATACAGGGCCCCACTGAGGTGAGAGCCACTTCTGTTTGAGTGGGGACTTCATGATGTATTTCATTTCATTCATGATATATTCAGAAGAGCTCTTTGCAGGGACTGTAATCATCTATCAGTTTAAAGCAAATTCTGGCTTTTTTATGTGAGGATATTTGAGCATCACAAGAAAATGTTCAGAAAAATCTATTTCGACATGATCATGCCAGCCTTAAAAGCTGCCAGCTGTCTTTAAAGAAATTTTGGAACATCCTTAAGTGGAAAGCTAATTTTATAGCATAATTTTTCTATCAAGCCCTGACAATACCAAATACACAAATGTAAGTTCACTCACTCCTCGTACATATTATGATATTGAATTATGATAGGTTTTAAATTATATGACAGTAGAATAAATTTTATGTACAGTGTAACAAAAGTTAACTTATTGATTCATCTGAAGACAATGCAACCTAAAGGTGTTCAGCCCTGCCTAGGATTGCCTCCCACATAGGTACAAAAAATACAGCTCAAAAGCTCAAAGCAGCAGTGTAATTATTTTTTGCATGTATATGAGCTATGGGGAATTAGCTGTTGTTTGCATCTGTCAAACTATGAGATTCCAGAACTGACTCCTATTTTTCATATTAAATTGAATTGGATAAGTCAGTGTCTCACACCTTGTACCTGGAGCCCTGTTTGATGCTAGTTTTACTAGTTGATTTCATTAATTTTTGTGGCATTATGTAGCCTTGTTTTATGAAGGGTTCATAATGCTCCCAGAGCACTCACACCTTTCTGTGTAGTTTGAGCACCTCCACTGTCACAGGATCTAAGTGCCTTCCATTCTTTGTGTCCATTACAGCAATTCAGGGAGGCACAATTATCCTTAGGGAAAAGTTGAAGGGAGGTGCAACATCTATAGTATAGCTTGTCTCTGTCTTTTCATATAATTGTTCTATTTAAAAGCTTGGTCCAGTTCTTCCATTTTGCTTCTTCTCTGTTTCTTATTTACTACATCTCTGTTCTTCCCAAAGCTATAAAGTATCTCAGTTTTCATATGTCTATCTTTCCTGATTTCTCTAATTTGGCTTTTGTCTCTGCTCCCAGATGTGTGGAATATAAACTGGAGCAAAGTTTCCGAGGTATAAAGGATAATTACAAGCACATTTGATGTATTGTTCTTCTAATTTGAAATAAATGAGCTTTACAGCACACCAAATGAATGTGGTGATGCAAGTGGGACCATAAAAGCATCTGGCCAGGGAAGTTCCTTTCTGCCATGTTCCCTTCCTGCCCATGGGAGAGTTCCCACTCTCTGTGGCTAAAACAGATTCATCTTAAAAGGCAAATTGCTTTGTCTAGGGAGGAGGAGGTTGAGGGGCTGTACCTGCACTTATGTGCAGTTCTCTTGAGGAGTCTTGGGGGGAGATGGAAGTTGATGTAAGTTGAGAAGTCCTATTTAGAACACAACTAAAAATGAAAAAATAAGCCTAGTCACTGAATTCTGGGTAAGATTAGGAGGAAAGATTGCTAGCCAGTGCTGCCAGTGGTCTCCTGGCCTGCTTATGGCCTTTCCTAGTGAGCACCAATTCAAAGTTATTAATGTGGAGTCTCTTCATTTGAGTAAAATTTCAACAGCAACTTTCTCAGTCAGTTTAGTACATGTGAATATTCTCCTGAACTCAGGAATTTTGTGGCCCAGATGCATAAGTGTATCCCCTTCCCTGTGTTGTCTTCAGGAGAACCAGAACATCAGACAACACCCAGGGCACACTTACCTTTGAAAAGGCAGAATGGTAAAACTGGTTTCATGGAGTTCCTGTCTGAGAGAATATCACTCTTCAAACATCCTGGATTTTAAATGTTTCTGCTGCTCCCTGGGAAAATAAGTAGTAAAACAAGCTAGTGTGGATGTGAAACCAGTTACAGAAGTGAGTTGCCTACATATAAACAGTCTTAAAAGTGTGGGGTTTTTCAAATAATGAAGTAATTTCTTTTGCTTTTAACATGAGAGATGATGATCCTTTCCTGTTGGAAAGGGGTAGCAAGTGTTTGGGAGGGTGAGGGCCTCAGTGTTTCCAGTAACTGAGCAGCTTCAGCTCACTTCCTTCACCTGATCCAGGAGGTGCTGATTTACAAGCAAGTTCAGACCTTGCAAACAGCATTGAGGATCAAAAGGAATATTCACATTTCTGACATGTCAGGAGTGGAGAAGAACACTGTTTCTGGTTAAAGCTGCACATCAGATGTAAAACCTAAACATTTTATGGGTCCTGACACCTGTTTGAAAGTAGGGGTCCTAAAAGAAAACTGTGAATTGACAGTTGAGATCACCAGCCACTTCATAGAGACTTAAGAGCCTGTCTCTAGTGGTCCTGTTTCAAAATTCTGGATTAGGTTTACAGTCTCTACAGATCCTCTCTCCACAAAATGAAATTAGTTATTGATTCAAACCCACTATGGGCCTCTATGGTTCACCAAAGTTAGGAGTAATTGGAAACATTGTTTCATTTATGTTTAGAGCTCCCTAAGCAAGCAAATTTTCCTGGAGTAGTGCAGATCATCAATGGAATTTATAGGAAAATTCGTGTCTCCTGAAATCATATCTCACATCCCTTTCATTGATTTGCAGGAAATGGAAGAAAAGGGCTTCAGCAATAACTCAGAGATGAGCCACATAAGCTTATGGAATATGGAAAATTTTATGGAGAAATTTAGATTTCTTTTTCTAGCTGTTGTACAGGTAGATGTTACCTACAAAACCTGGGTTCCTTGGAAGCAGAAACACAACTGCTATTACTTAAAATAAGAATTGCATGGAGGTTAAATGGAACCAAACCAGTCTTGTGTGTGGTTTGAACTACTGGTAGGAGAAAAATAATCCATATAAAGAGCTGAGCTGCAGCTACTGATTTGAAAATGATCAGGGTATAAAAATGTGTAATATAGACAACATTAATATTGCCTTAATTAGAAGTTGCTTACTTGGAGATAGCATCTAAGTGGAGATACAGTTTCTTGAAGATTTCAAAAAAAAGAGAGCAGATTCATGCAAGGAAAGAGTTGTCCAAAGCTAAAATGATTTACCTGAGGAAGGGTCCCAGCATTATTGATTGGAAGCTATTTAATTCAAAGAAACAGAAGACACAGATGTTTTTCTGTGTGGATGTAGGACCACAGTCAATTAGAAAACCAGAAATTCATTTTCCCAGTCTGAACTGGAGGTATCTAAAATTCATTTACTCTTGAGTGACTTAGATCAAATACATGAAAGCCTTTATATTCTCGTACACAGTGCTTCATCACAATAGTTGGGAGAAGAGTATTGAGTATTATTATTTTAATAGTGTTGTCAAGATGTGAAGCAACCTACTACTTTCCTGGTCTGTCAACATTGTCCTAGAAAGTGTGAAGTAAAGTGAACTTCTATTTGTAGGAAAGATTGTTGGGGTGAGGTTTCCCTAGAAACCAGCATATAGCTCAGATGAGAAAAAAAGTAATAAAATATTGTTAACATCAATTTGCAGTGAAGGCAAGATGGCAGATGGAGAACACAGCAAAAAGGAAGCTGGCTGCTTTCCACAGCACTCTACAGCTTTCACTGTCCTGGGGCTGTGCAACTGGTTCTCTGTGCATGGAGCAGATGGGATGCAACAGGCTTAGTCTTGTTTTTTTTTTTGATGTTGTGACTCACCTGAGCTTCAGTATGTGCAATTTGGAGACCATGGTTAAACAGCAACGACTGAGAGGACATAAGGAATGAGACTCTCTGTAAGTCCAGCATGATCTGGTCCACAGCTGAGAGTCCATAGCTGAGAAAAACAGTTTTTCTGATTCTATGTATTCCACAAGCACATGACTCTTTTCTTGGAACCATTTTCAGTCTGTATCACACTTTGTAGGAAAGAACTGGTTTTGTGGTGAGCCAAAGGGAGCATTTGGCAGGCTGTGAAACTGGTAGCTAACCCTTAATGACTCAGAAGAAAGCTTTGTGTCCTGCCTTGGCTTACAGCTAAATCATAGACAATCAAGCTGGCTCTCAGTCCCATTACTCATGCCAGGCACACATAAGCAATGTAAAGCTTGGGATGCAGTGACATCTTCCCAGTTTGAAACATTTACATTTCTTGCCTGAACTGCACTTTTTGGGACTGCATTCTCCCTTAACCTGATCTGCCCTGCTTTTACTGCTGGTTGGAAAGAGATTTTTGCAGGTTACTTCTGCAAGACAGACCGGGTGCAGTGGACAGGAGAAGTGATGATCAAAGCAGGTTTGGTGCTGACAGATGAACATCTACAAGTTTGAGCTTGCAAGTACTTGGAACTGCCTTGGTGCACAGGCAAAGGCAAACCAAAATATTTATTGTCTGATATACACATTGGGAAAAAATTGGCCTATTATTGTAAAAATGTTTTAAACTATTCTTCATGGCTGAATTTTTTTTTTACTAATACTTTGAGCTCTCAAAGGGATCTAAAATATTCAATAGCAGTGTATCCAAAAGTAAAACGTGATGGCTCTTCTACATTTGGCTTATTGTAGAACATAGATTTTCCAGATTTTCAGCTTGTTTTTTTAAGAAAAAAAAGAGGGGGTCTAGCCAGAGAGCCTCATCCTCCATGTTTTTTACTGGCATTGGTGTCTGGGTTCTCTGGGCTGTGCAGACAAAATAGCCTGGCAAACGTGAGTTCATTCAATGTATAATGCTCTGCATCTCTGACTTTCTCAATTGCTGAGATCATCCAGATCTAGTTTTCCTCTCTGGAGATGTGGTAATTATTTTAGTTTTATCTCACTGTCAACTTCTCACAGACTTTCCACTTCTTGTTATGGAAGGTTGCTATGAAAAGGTTTCATAATGACATTGCAATTATTGTAGCTGCTTTGGGAAATCAAAACATGAAGGGTTTTGTAGGTTGAAAAATGAAATTTGTTTTTTAGTTTTTATGGTCTAAAACCTTTCCCTGGGTTACTCCTGAGCTCTTCAAGTGCAAGGACTCTGTTCCTGGAAAAGTTAAGACACTGTAAATGAGATTCTGTCGTGCATGAGCCTCAGTGAGAACAATTAGTTGGTAAACAGCAAATTACTGGGCTGTTTTTTCACTTCTACTCTGCTGAAGTCCATCATTATTGTAGAAATGCTTATCTCAAAGAAAGAATAGAAATTGTGACGATATCCCTTTTCAATTGTCCCTCACACTTTGTTGGGACATCCTGCCATTTGGGCTCTTCTGGACAGGTTGTTCAGGGTGTTGAGAGCACAGCATTGCAATTGGCATAAATTGTATCTTACTCTGTCTTTTCATTGAAGAGGGAGCAAATAGTTGGAGTTTCACAGCACCCAGAAGAAGAAATGAATATTTCTGACCCTCTGGGTGTAGTAATTGTCTCCAGTCAAGGTGGTAAGGAAAGCTTTAGAAGCTTTCAGGAGTTGGGGGAGAGGTTAAAATTTGAATAGCCAGGTTTGTAGCTGTATAGATGCATTAGTGAACGTGGATCTCTGGCAATTGCAGATGTCTTGGCTAAGATTTTATCCTGCTCTTAAAGTCAGTGTGACAAGCCTGGGTATTTGGCCTTCATTGTATGTCACTTCACCCATGGCATATGTAAAAAATTACTGCCCAAAATATCTCAGATGCATGAGTCTGAAGGGATATTAGCATCAATTGACACAGGTCATGAGCTCTTGTGATCACCCAAACTGTTTCTGTTCACCCAAGCTTGACAGTACTTTACCAAACTGAAAATAATAAAACTGTTCCGGAGAGGAAATGGAGGAAGAGTGAAATTCCTGGTGTGATTGAAGATTAGCAGCATTAAATGGTTACAATTAATCTCTTTCCATTCTACATGTGTGAGGCTTGTTAACACTTGAGCACATGGACTTTGGTAATCTCCCACCACATCACTCCAGTGGATGCACAAATGCTTTAGGGCACAGCAGGCAGAAAATTAGCAGCAGAGATCCACCTCCAATAGCAGTTATTTTCCCACTAAGAAATACATTGCAAATGTGTGGTACTGCTCAGTGGCTAAGGGTGAATTCTTATGTATGTAACAAATATCAGCTGCAGCATCAATACACACACAGTTAATCCTTGGAACACATACTGAATATATGATGGTGACTTGGAACTGCTCAAAAATAAAAAGCCTGAGATCTCAACACATGGTATGGTACAGTATCAGTTCTGCAGCTGTAACTGCATCTTTCCAGCATAATCCATTCACAGGGGTTTGGTTTTGTTTCACAAATTCATTAACTCGATCTTGAATGCAGAACTGAGGAACTGATGGCTACAGGAGCAAGTGAGGCTGGCAGTCTGTGAGCTTCCCCCTCCCTCCTTGCCACACTCTGCAGATCCAGCCTGCAGCAGCCCCTGATGTTCCAGCTGTCACCTGCCTGCCTGCTGCCTCTGATACTTGCCCTGCCCAGGGTGCATTCCTGTTCTGTGATGTGACCTAGTGAGGGTTGCCTGGGACTGTTCTGATGCCTGAGCAGTTCAGAATTCTAAGATATTCAAGTTAGTGTGGGCTTGGGAGCTTCTGACAGCTGCCCATGGAGGTTTTGCAATTTGCCCTTTGTGGTATGGCTCAAATGCCAGGTCTTGGCTTGCATAACAACTGGGAGCAAGTTGCTGGATGGAGTTAACACTAGAACTGTTTGTCTTTAATTCTTACCAAATCCCATGCCATGCTAGTAAAGAGATGCATATTTCTTGTTTTAATCTGCCACTTTCTCACCTGTATTGGATTCTTAGTGTCTGGGGAATTTACAGGATAAGAGCTCTGGGGAGAGGCTGAGCAACACGTAGGTTTTGCAGTGATGGGTAAGTGTCAGTGCCAGCCAAGGAGTATGCAGCCAAGAGCTGGGGTGTGCCCAGTTCTTAGACATCCAGCTAGTTCTGTGGAAAGGTGGAAATGTACTACTTGGTTTCTCTGTCAACAGAGCAAACTGCTGAGTTCTCTTTAAAAAACTGATTGCAAAGCAGAGTTTTAGAGATATTAGTGAAAAAACTACCTACTCAAAAAAGTTAAATCTATCATGAAGAAGTAAAAATCAGCAAAGCCAAGAAATACTGTAGGAAGAACACATGCAAGAGGGCAGACACAGTGAATGGATATTGAAGTTAGTCTAGGAAACATATACTGTGATTTTTTTGAAGATTGGTGCCATATCAACAAAGCAGGAAGCAGGAAAGCAAGCTGGTCATCAATCTCTGTTAAAGGAATACAGAGCACTATTTTTTTTCTTATGCCTGTGTCCACAACATTTCGTGCTTATAGGCTCAAAGCCTTGACATGCATTTATATTTTCACTGTAAAGTGTAGCAAGAGATGACAATAATGTCATGTTTGTCTCTGACTATACAATCTATCCTGTGTTGTGGAGCTATTGTCTATGTATATCTAATATTGTCTATGTATATCTAATTACTTGTGCTAGAAGTGAAAGCATACTTATGTATGTAAGTATTGATACCTTGGTTGAAAATATGCTGGTTAATAAGAACAGCATTTATATGTTAATCAAAGGAATAATTGTACCAAAATACAAGTACTTCAGATTTTTTTTCTCAGTTTTGAAGTATTTCTTGACTGAAGAACTGACCCAATCTTGAATAACTAACCTTGTGGTATCATCCACTCAGGAAGAAAGCTCTAGTCTTTCTCACCCCACACTGATCAGCTGTGGGATCTCATCAGAGAGGCAGCAGTCTGTGGGAATTTCTCTGTTGTGCATGCACTGTCTATTCCTGGAATGGTTGCCAAAGTGCTTTTCCTACAGACAAACCTCTCCATAAGTACTCTACCTCTGCCTCACCTATTAAACTTTCTGGATTAGAAATCTATGTATTATGAGCCTTTGAAATAATAACTTTGTCCTAACCAGAATATATCACCTAATAAAATAATATTGTCTAATTCCCTGTCTTATCGAATCTCCTAAAGGCTTTCTTTGATCAATTTCAGAACAGTCTGGCCCTCAAAACAGGACAAGGACTCTGAACTGAAAGCAATCTTTTAGCAGCCTTGATATTGGCTGTCTTGGTTTCCAGCCTCCCATCAGACTGATAGTACTGCTGCTGGTTTATGTCCCTGTGTCCATGTACCTGATGCCTTGACATTTGACGTGGCAGCGTTGTCACTTCTGCTGTGTCACTGCCTCTCATCTTCTTGCAGGTGCCAGTCCTCCCTCTGTACCTGGGGGGATGCAAAGACACAAAAGTGGATTTTATGTCCAATGTAGGGTAGATGTGGGGTGATGGCTGGGATTCTCATTTGTATGACAGTAATACTTTCGTGCTGGCAGAGAAGGTTTTGCTGGCACACTTGAATCTGATGTAACAGTTATAACTCTGAGACAGTTGTCATAAGTTCCTGAATAACTGTGAGAACAAAAATACTGGGTCTCTGTTTCATTATGTCCTTTCATTTTCATCACCTTCATGTGACAAACACTCCTATGCCATTCACCTGGCTCGGAGGTTCTGGAGAATAGTGGGTGGAGAAGCCACTCATGCTGCTTCTCACTAGCTGACTACCAGCAGGACTTCTCTCCAGGCACAGGAAAGAAACACAGAAGCCTACTTCTACCCTGCTTTTAGCTCTCCATTTTTTAAACTTGTTCAGAGCGTATTTAGGGCAGAATTATAGTTTGGGATCTCAATACTTCTACTCTGGACTTCCTCTGAACTCAGTCAATTCCTCTAGAAAGTCTGTTTGAAATTCATTTCACTGGCTTTATTAGGGTCAAAGACAACTTTTGACCAGTGGCTCATTTTAGCTCTTTTCTGCAAGGGATTTTTAAACGGACTTGAATAAGATATTTTCTAAACCCCTAGTAAGAGCTCCCCATTGGACTAGACTAAGAAGCATCTAACTCTGTGCTACCTTTGCCTCTAGTTTAAAAAAGAACTTCAGAGATCCAACCAGTTCTGAATTAACCTTGCAAGATTCATAGCAAGGCTCCTGGGTCTCACAGCGTGGGCTCAATCTTGAGTGGAAGTATCAAACTGGAGAAAAAAATACCTTAATCTGCCTAATGCCCCTGTGGGTAGGGGCCTGAGGAGGCAGAGGCAGCAGTGAGAGTCCTCCTTGTGGCAGCACCACCAACTCCCCATACACTGACAGAACAAATTCCAGTCAGGCATTGATCCATGACTTTTGCTCCTAAGATTTCCTTTGTTGTTTTTCTTCAGAAGCTTATAATTCAAATCCATTCTTAAACTGTGCTATCATATAGAGCACTGTCTGAGGAGTTCTAAGTTAGTAGCTGGTGTCCATAAGAAATGGGATTTTGTGGGGCAATGGTGGGCCAGTATTGGTGTCCAGGGATTTCTGTTTTAGCAGCACAGATGTTCATCCAGATGAGAGCTGACTCTGTGGTAAAACACAGAAATAGCTGTCTCAGATCTCAAAAATTCAGTGCCCCATTATAAGCCCAGAATCTCTTACCTTCTCTGAAGACAGAAAACTTATATGCTTTGATTACAGGAGGGAAATTCAGAACCAACATGTTAGACTGCATCAAGAGTTATATTTTTATTATAATGGTAATCAAATGAACTGCCTGAGGGAAAAAAAGCAATTAAAGTGGAGATGAAAGTGTTTGCCATGATCCTTCAGAAATCAGAATACCTGTTTGGTCACTTCAATCATCGTGTGAAGACGCTTAGTGATGGCTGCTTGCAGCATGTCCCTTCTGCCTAGGTCAGGGTGACAGCTTAAGGTTTTCACTCTTGGAGCTTTTGATTTCAGATTGCAGATTTCAAAACCTGAGAGTCCGTGGATATAAATTAATGTTCCACTGAGCCATTTTTAATGCCTGGTTTAATAGAGTATGGTAATGTCCTTACTGGCATGAAGAAAATGAAATCTCTAGGCTTTGTCTTCCAAGGGAAAGGCAACATAGAGCAGAATTGTTGTTCCTTGAAGGAATCTTACAGGGGATAGAGTGCTCTGAGAAGAGGCAAGAAGGCAGGCCCAGTCTGCATCCTCACTTAAACTCTGCACTACGCACACAAGCCTTGTCACATTTGACCTTTGCAGGCATAAAGCTGGAGTGACTTCAACATATTTCCAACATTTAGTTAGTTTGGAAGGCAGCCTGATACAATCTATGAAATACCCCACTATGTCAAACTAAGTGAATGGTGCATGAAGTAATCAAATAGTTGAAATGAGGGGAAGAAAAGCCTTCCACTGGTGCAATAGTGAAGTTTCAGTGTCACTGGTCTGCCCTCAGAGAATCCTCAGTGTTCTGCAAGGTTAAGACAGGTATTTTTGGTTCTCCGTGGTGCTGCTCTGCTGAAGGCAGTGTCACTTTAAATAGTCACTTTTGGCTGTGGTGGCAAAAAGCAGAAAGGATATTTTGTTCTGAGTCAGTGATAGTTTTCAGCTGCTGTTCTTTATAAAGCAGAGAAGGCATGTGGATTTAGATAGTGTATCAGTAAGGAAAACGTCAACAGTAGTTGGCCTTGGGCACTTGAGGATTAACAGCTCTGTGCTTGTTCCAAAGAGAATCAATCCTCACTGACCACATGAAACCTCAGAAACATACACTGAAAAAATGATTGCCACAGTTTTGCAAGGGAATTTCATGGTGAGTGATAAACTCCTCACTCTGAAAATGGACTTGATAGTGAACTCCAGATTCTTTGCCTTTAATGGGAGTGGATAAAACTGTGAGTGGTTAGCTGTGAAAAGCCATGAGACAGCCAGTCTATCAGCAGGAGGCTGACATTCTGGAAAATGTAAAATTTTGGGCATCAGAAAGCTTTTTATAGATTTACAAATCAAAGTTACTGTCAAGGACCTCATTAGATGTAGGATTAAGGAGGAAAGAAGATCTTTTAGGTGTTTGCACATGTTGCAACTCAAATAAGGTTGCAGGTTCTCTCTAATGCTTTGAGGTTTGTGTGTAGTCATAGTACACTGTGGGATTGACATGGGCCAGCTGCCAGCTTCCCACCCTGCTACCCTTTACCTCCCCCTCCTCACCTGGACAGGGGAGAGAATAAGATGGAAAAGCTCATGGCTTGAGATAAAGACACTAAAAAATTACCATTATGGGCAAAACAGAGTCAACTTTGGGGAAAATGGTGAGATATGGTGGGAAACAAAGACAAAGTGGAAACTCCTTCCCCCACCTCTCCCTCCTTCCTCCCAAGGCTGATGTTCCCTCCTTCACTCCCAGCTTCTCCACCTCTCCCCTGACTGGCCTAAGGGAATTTAAGACTGGGTTTTGTGTTCAGCACAGAGCAGCCCCTTCCCATCTCAGAGACCCCACCACCACCCAACACCAGGGCACCTGCTCCAGTCAGTGTTTTTCAGGGCTGTAAAAGGACTTAGGTAGCTCCATAGTGCTCTGCTAAGATGCAGAATCACACAGGCCAGATTGTTAGAAAGTTTATGGAAATTTCCCTGGAGTTTTGACCAGCAGAGTTCCAATTGTCTTCAAGGAATTGCAGATTAAGGGAATACTGTGCAATTTGCACATCCTGTGTAGTGGATTGAATCAGCACAAATGTACCAGTCTGAGGGAATGGTCCCAGCTGACAGTAGGAACATCCTCATTTCTAGCCCATGAACAAGTAAAGCATGGAAGAATAGGGTGAAGATGGGCAGTTGAACTTTAATTTCAGAAAAGATAACCAATGGAAAGGGGAGTCAAGTCCTTTGGGCAGTGGCCTGCTTTGGCGTGTTGTTTGTAAGAGACATTTCTGTGTAAATTAGAAATACCTGTAGATAAAAATCAGGCAGCAAAAACCTGCCTTTCAACATACAGATTCTTATTAAAACTCCCAATTCAAACGTGAATAAAGCTTTATTTTCCTTTTAATTTCTGAAAAATAAATGCCAAGGCACCACAGAGCTGGACTTTACTTAGTGGGCATTTCCTTCTGCTCAGAGTCTGATGTCAGGGCTTGGGCAAAGAATGTTTCACCTGAACCTTGTGAGCACAACCTGTTGAGTCAATAACAGGAGAGGCATGCAGGAAATAGAAGTGTTCCTGCCACTTCTTGAAAT
Organism: Cettia cetti; assembly: GCA_013401135.1. Lineage (NCBI taxonomy): Eukaryota > Metazoa > Chordata > Aves > Passeriformes > Sylviidae > Cettia > Cettia cetti. The sequence continues at coordinate 10,233 of VZUI01095898.1, read as the reverse complement.
AAGCAGGTTTTTAAAGAGTGAGAGTAATTTCAGAATAAATGATTAAAAGTAGTCTTTCAAAATTATTTAAACTTAAATATTAACAAATCAAAGCATTGAAAAATCATGAGCCAGGCCTGTTTTCCTCTAAAGAGAATTTTTGAAAACTAACATTGGACTTTTCGTTGTTTTGAAACTTTTTAGAATTTTTATCTGGAGTTTTCCTTTCATAATTTGAGCCAAAAATTTACTTTAAAGGATTGCTGTGAGTCTATAATATTGACATATTCCTATATTTTAGAGCTAAGATGTAGGGTGAAACACTCCTTTGGTCCATGAAATTTTAAGAGTTGACAGGACCAAACTTCACTGAAGCAGCACTGTCATTTGGCAGATCAAATCACAGATGATGTTGCATTTGTGCCTTGTGTTGCAATTTAGAAATTATTGCCCTGGTTTGTAACAAGTTAGGTGAGCTCTTCTGTGTGGCTTTGTATGCTTAACTCATGCAGTTCCTACAGTGGAAGAAAAATGGTGTATGTCAGCAGTTGTGGCTTACTGCTGTACAGTATTGGATTTTTGCATGAAAAGTCTGAGTTAGGTGCACTACCCAAACATCCACATTCCTGTGTGCAGAGGGCTAACCAGAAGTGTGGCTGCTGGGGGCTACAGAGAGGTTTGCAGCACAGCAAACCCAAAGCAAAACCTAAAGCAAACCCGAAGGGTGGCTGTGCTGAGGGGGTGATGGCCCAGAGATCCTGCATTGCACAGGGCAAATCAAAGAGCAAACTGAACCTCAGAGCTGGTGTTAGCTGTGAACGAGGGCTGGGGCATCAGCCATGCTGGGGGACAGCATCCCCCTCCCACCTTGCTGTGCTGGGGGCACTGCACATTTCTCTGTTTCCCTTCCCTGTGCCAGCATCAGAAGCTACTCTGGAACTACTTAAAACACCTCTTCCTGCTGGAAGGATTTTGGTAGTTCACATATAAGCCATAGCTAGATTAAAAAATAGGTGAAAGCCTGCAGTGTCAGGCTGTGCCTGAGAGTTGCTGAACTGCAGAATGAACCCCCTCTGAGAACTTGCACTCTGGAGTTGTCTTTAATTCTAAGTGCACTGTGTGAGGAGACTTTGCATAACTCTCTGTCCTGCCCACTGAATGTCTGTAGGTTCTTTGCTACGTGACATAAGTTGCATCTCTGTGTTCTGAATATTACTGAAGCACAAGTAAATTTTAAGGGACTTTAATGTTAAGCAAGAAAAAAAGATGAAAGTGAAATTACATTTACTTTTCTGCACTTCAAAAGACTCGTTCTGTAGTTTTTCCTTACCTTTAAAGATAGGGACTGGAAAGCTCCCATAGTGGAGCCTTTGCTTTTAAATGCTGCAGCAAGCGTAATACTCACTGGGTGAACTTGGAGTTGGCAAAAGCAAAAGCTGGGGGGGATGTACGGGAACATGTGCTGTCCTTTGTAGTTCCAGTTCTTTTAGAAGCACTCACAAATAGCTTTAGTTTCTTTAGCAAATACAATGGCATCATTCTGGGCATGCCTAGTGGAAGTGTTCTGGGGCTAGTAAACTGTGAACAAACCTGTTTGCATTGCTGCCCTGCACAGCGCAGCACAGATAAGCCCTAATTGTTATGCAACTCCTTAGCATAAGCTCCTGGCATGGCTCATATGCTTCCCTTGTACTAAGACTGTCCAAAATAGCAACAAGAAAGCAAGTAACTAAAGACACAGCAGGAGTGTAGGAATTCACCCAGGCCTTGGATGTTCTAAAGATTGAACAATTCTTCATTTCAAACCCTCCAAAATGCTAAGCATAATGTATTTTCTTCGGAGCTTCTTCAAGGTAAGCACTTTCAAACTTTTCCTGTTTGTTTGGTTTAATTTTGTTTTGACAAGAGAGAAACTTGGATTTGAAGACTTTGTGCAGGAGTGTAGAAAGTAGTTTTCTTGAGAACTGATGCCCAGTAAGCAAATGCACTCACTAGGTCTGCAATTTGCTTTGCTGTGTTAACATCTGATTGTAGACGGTGCTTGTTTGTAGCTACAAAAAAAACCCAAAAAAAACCAACCACTTGTGGATTTGAGAGATCCTTATGTGATGGAAACCATGAAATTTATGGTGTAAAGTACATCATCAACAGCGAGTTGTTAGCAGTGAAAGATACATTTTATTAGACAAACCCAAATCTTCACTTCTGATTTCAAATGTGCCAAATTAAGCAATTGAACACTAACATAATTAAAAATATTTTAGATACAAAATACATTATAGACTGTTGCCAATAAGGGTAAGTTCATATGAAAACACCAGACCAATATTCAGTGGTGAGAATACAACTCTCTGGAGACAGTTTCTTTTTCTGTGAGCCTAAGTAAGTTTTGTGACAGGGGCAGTGCTGCTGCCTGCTGTTGGGCTGCAATAGCTGTGTGAGATCTAAGTCCCAGCTGTGGCTGTCACCTTGCTCAGAGTCACAGTGTGGCTGCAGGTTTTGGTAGAAGTGTGCGCTGGGAAATGCAGAAATGATTTGGAGAATTGTGTGTCAAAGGAATGAAAGTTTAAGCAGATTAGTGAATATTGGATTATTCTGAGATAAAATGTGAGAATTTGAAGCTCAATAGAGAATTATGCTAACTTAGAAGAGAAATGCTTAAGGAATAGAATAACTGTAGTGAGATGAATTCCAGATTCTCATTGTGTTGTCACTTGCACATTTGCATGCCAAACTGCTTCTTGATAAAAGTATGCTGCAGGATTGCAGCTGCACTGGAAAGCCAGCAGTGAATCTCAACACAGATTTGCTCTGTGGAGAGCAACTACTGTTTGAAATAAATATGAGAAAAAGCTTAATTTTGGTCCTAAGATATATAGCTACAATTAGCACCTGCAACCACCTGATTGTTCATGGAAAACAAGTATCACTCCTAAGGAGGTGAACCCCATTTTCAGCAGCCTTCCTTGGGGACATTGTATAGAACTGATCTTAAAAAATTGTTTACATTTGGGTTGAAAATATCTACCTTTTTTTTCTGAATTACATTGTTCCTCTAAACACTGCATTCTTCAAGAGGCAAAAGTGAGGGACAGTAAAAACACAGTGGGAAGGTTTTTCTCTGTTACTGGGATATGGCTGTTGACTCATCATGGTTGCATACTTGCTGTTTTATCACATGACAAGCCTTGACTTTCAAATATTTTAGCATAAATCATGCTGCTAAAGTGTATGTAAATATCCTCCTTTAACGTGGGAGAGTATATACTTCTCAGCACTTACCAAGAGTATATTTTTCTATAAAGACCAGTCATTTACATTCATCAGTCTGAGAAAAACAGGAGTGAGTAAAACTGTTAGCTGTCAACTGTGTTATGATGATTACTGGATTCATCCTGAATAATTTTAATGTAACAGCTTTGTGCTGTTGGTTTCAGTTTGAGAAAGGCCACTTCATGTCTGTGAATTTCATTCTGCATTCATTGATTTAAATCTAACAGTCAGCTAAGTCAGTCAAACTATATCTAAAATGGAGGAAAAAATATCACCATTCTAATGCCAGGTTCTTCATTGTTTTCTGTTAAGTTTTCTTGAAATAGAAAGCCCTTAATTGAAAGCTGGCCAGAATACAGTGTATCTAGAGCTGTATTTTAGACTCTTGTGCACATTATGCTTCACCCTGATGTTCTTGTGACATGTTAGAATGACCCAAATAGCTTGAAATGCAGTCTAAGGCCTCAGCCATGTTTCTCAATAAGATTTTAGCTACAAAAATCCCCGTGTCCATGCCTGGGAACTTTAAAAGTATCACCCTCATCTGACTGAAAAAAAAATGTAGGCTGGGCCAAATAGCAATAAACTTGCCCTTGGCCTTGAGATAAATGCTGCTATGGGACGATTTCTGTGGTGCCTCTGGTCTTCCTCTGGAAGTTGTATCAGCACCTTTGCTGATGGGAGGAGCAGGAGGAAGTGGAAATAGCATAAACCTGTAAATTATAAAATAATGATAATGATAATGATAATGATAATAGTAACATAAATTCCCTAGAGCTGGGGGCAAGGCCATGGGGCAGAGTTGGTAGGAAGGAGCTCAGGACCCTCTGCCTGCCCCCTTTGTGTCTGGTTCAAGGCTTTCCTAGCACAGGACTGAGTTTGCAGAACACAAATCCATCATGGTGTCTTTCAAGCAGACATAAAATTGCATGCACATCTGATCTTAGGAGGTTGATTGTTACTTCTTGGCCAATCCAGTTTTTTGTCTCCCATAATAATCAATTTAACTGCCTAATGTTTTTATTCTTTGATTCTCCCAAGGGAAATGGAAACAGCTATTGGAGTTGTTGTTAATGTGTGACTGCATGGCTCTGAGCTGCTGATTTTTCTCACTCATTTAAGTAATTCTCTAATTAAAATATTCCATGTGACTGTTCACTTGATATGAAAATACTTGGTTTTGACTGAAAATATTCAGAAATCAAAGTGTAATTCCTTATTGAATGAAAAGCCATGAAAATGGCTCACATGAGCCATAATCAGTTGTTTTTTTGAGAAGTGTGACAACAAAGTTTATGGAAGCATCTTCTTGCTTTGTTTAGTTTTAAAACCGGAAGATGTTGATTAATACTGCTGGTTTTTATAATGATGACCACAATAAGAATTGTGTTTTCATATGGCATGGAGCATTTCAAAACAGGCAGCCTGTTGCACTCATTTCCAATTCCTCTCTAATGCCACTGGTACTGCAGTAAACAAGGCACGATGCAGATTTGCCACTAATACCTTTAATGCCTCTAAAATAGTACACCTATTGTTCTCTCTGAACCAAAGCTCCAGGCCACTAATACCAGCTAAAGAGTTCCTGGCCACTTTAAAAGGCCAGTGTATGCCTGAGCAGGGATGGCTGTGTCACCAGATGCACACAGAGATTTTGGGGGCCCTGCTGCTGCTGTCATAGGAAGCAGCATTGCACAGCTGTGGAACATCCTAAATTTGTATCAGACTCTGCATCCAAAGTGTTGCACGTTTCTCTCTCCTTGGCCATAACTTTCATTTAATTCTGCTCAGAAATCTGTGTCATCTCCCTTGTTAGATTTGCAAGTTTTGATTTTGGATCTGAGCAAAACTTTGCTGGTTTTCTCTTCAAGCAACATTCCAAACTCACATTTACACAAATTGAACTGAAGAATTTGTTCAAAATTTATGTGTTTCTCTGAAGGAACTTTTGTTCTAACTTATGAAATCAAGGACCATTTTTGTACTAGTTTTAGGTTTTGCATGCATTTCATGGGATATTCACCTATCCTTTAGGTTTCTACCTAAACTTTGTGGTTTAGTTCCCTTTTTATGACCATCAGTCTTTTTCCTGGACTAATCTTTGTTAGTCTCAGCCTTAGCACCTCTAAGATACCTGTGAAATGAACAGTAAAATACTGTCTGGTTATTCTGCTCTGAGGGCCAGCTCCTTTTTTTCCCTTGAAGAGGGGAAGGGCATGAAAGAGCAGAGATTTCTAAAGAAAAATATTCATGAAAGAGCAGAGATTTCTAAAGAAAAATATTCATGAAAGAGCAGAGATTTCTAAAAAAAGGCCTTATTTCAGTTGGACCTGTGCCAGACATTTAGCAGAGGCAGGGACCCTGCTTGAATGGACATGCCCTTGGAAAGTCAGAATGTTTCTGGTTGAAAATGTACCTTGTTATCTGCAGAAGCTTTGGTTCTGTTGTGTGCAGTTGTAACATTGCTGCTGCGTGGGGCCATGTCTTGACTGTAACATATTTGGCTGAATAATGACTGTGGGTATTTTGGGTTTTATGTGGATAATTCAGGTTTTTCCTAAAATTTAGGAGTGACTGTAACATGGAGCTGTTCTAAATACGTGTTTATCAGTGTTTGTCATCTAATCTGTATGATGTGGTGTAGGAATGTGCTCTTCAAGCATGCACAGCTGTCAGGCAGGCAGATGCCATGCAGGTATCTTAACCTGATCTTTGGCACCCTGTGAGTGTGTGGAGGTTCCAATCTCCTGGCCAGTGAGGCCACCCTGTACTCTGGGATTTCTGTGCACTGATGCTGCAGCTTTCTAAATAGCAACAAAAAGTATCAGGAACAAGCAGAACATTTCAGCTGCCTGGGAACTCCTTGACTGCAAAACTGGCTGAAGACGACTGTCAGTGTTTAGTTAATGAACTTCTTGTAGCATAAATTAAACCAAGACAGCATTGAACTGGAGCTAAAGTGACAATCCCAGAATGTCAGCCTAGATTTTACAGTAACGTCTGCAGCAACCCATACTACCTGAGTAACAACTCTGCAGGTAATACCAGAATACACACCTCTTCATTGGAAACTTAAAGAGGGTTGGTAGTGTCTCATTGAATATGCAAAGCAGCAAATTTGAATGATTGCAGATATGGTTGTAAGAACCCCTTGGTTGTATTGGCATGTAGAATGGGTATTGCAGTCAGTGCTGTGAGTCTTTGTTCTTGCAAAAATACAAAATGAATTTTCCTGGAGTTTTTAGGTGCTTTTGAAAAGACAGCTGTTTTAGGAGCATAGATTCATGTATAAAATGCTTCTGTGAAGGTCTTGCTTTCAGGGGAACTGAAGTAGCTGTAGACGAATACTTTTCAGCTGAGGTAACCACAAACTCTAAATTTTGTCCAAAAAAAGTACCATGCCTTGACTGAAGTGCATTTTCTGCTGAGACATGCAATATAATGCCAGAGTTAAATTTTCCATTAAAATCTTTGATACAAAGAAGAATGGAAATTCACACATTTTATTCTTGTAATGGCTTCCCTCTAAAAAACATTGTGTCCCAGTACTGAATTAAGCTGTAGAGTGTATGGCAAATCATCAGGATTGGGAATTCCTCATCCCAGACAGTTACATTGTACTTTCTTAAACCAAAAACGCTGTACAGAGTATGGCAATGGGCAGTTTTCATGCAGAAAAAAAATGCTGTAATATGGGAAAGAATGTGATACCAGATGAGGGTACAGGAGATACCAATACCACTTCTGTATCAAAAGCAAATAAATTGCTGAGGTTTACCTAAGAGTTCATGTATCAGAAGGATAAAATTAGCCTGAAAAGACTATTGACTGAAAAAAGAAAGAAGGTTTGGATCAATTGTAGTTATTGGATCAGGAAACAAGATGTCAGACAAGCTCTGACTGTTTTAAATAAGGAATGCATTTTGCCTGGAAGAGGCTTAAGGACATATAAAAGGAAAGCTACTATTGCTTTGTATGCAAACTATCTGAATAATGAAAAGACAGAGTCTCTGAAGCACTAATGCATCCTTGAGAGTAATAGAAACTGGAATTTATGGCAGCCAGGTAATTCCTGATTAGCCTGCCTACATCAAAAGGGTTGATGCAAACACACTCTTCCTCGTCTGAAATACTGCTGCAGGAGCAGTATATATTTCAGTATATATTAGTGACTGTCAATTTTAAAGTAGGACAGATCCATGATTTACATTGCAGAGACTAGCCACTAAAATATAACAATAGTTAAAAATGTAACAATGGCTACAATTATAATGCATCAATTGACAGGAATTAACAAATATATCCATTTGCTCAGATATTTAACAGAGAATCACTTTAACTTCTTGGCCATTAGGATCTGTTACATGTTGCACCTCTGTGTGTGACAACACACATGATGATCCACAAAGATCATCAAGTCCGACTCAGAAAAATACCCCCAAACCCAAACCCCAACTAACCAGCCAACAAACCTGGCCCATTAAGAAAGTACACATGAAAAGTGATATCCAGGAGTGAAAAATGATTTGCTTACAGGTAAAAGTGCAGGGAAAGTCCCTAAAGTCTTGGTCAGCTTTTGTGTAATCAAAGTTTGTGTTATGTTGAGATTAAGATTTCCTGCAAGGTGACCTTTGGTACCTTTTGGCCATTGGTACAATTTCCCAAATTACCAGAATGATGACATTGTTGGCTGTGTTCCAAAGAATTCAGGCTGCTTGGGAGTCACAATTTTCTTTTGCCTTCAGAGATGGAATCCTGCACAGCTAGAATAGGTCTTGCTGCTGAGAAACTTCCAGTAACATTACTGAGGTCATACAAATGAGTATGTAATTACTTAGATAAACAGAGTTTCAATTAACATGATTGCAATCTGGTAGCACTTAAATAGTGCTCCTTAAGAAAAGGATTTCACCCTGTACACAGCCTATACATGAGGAATGAAAATCTGTATGATTAAACCACACCACAAAGTTAAACATTACCAGAACCTATACATAGCCTTAGGCTCAACTTTTGACCCCACAAGAGTTATTGCCTGAATGAAGATCCAAGGAGACAAGGCAGGAATTTGCAGCAGATTAATTGTCAATGACAATGTTTTTGTGGTTTTATGCAAAATGCAAGAAGATTAAAATAATGAACAGTGCTTTGCAACACGCAAGCACTCCTTGGCTTAGGTCAGCCTTCTTCCTGGCACTTCAGCCTGCTGGAGCTGGAGCCTTTGGAGGTGTTGTAGATAATGAGCTGAGCATCTGAAAGACGCTGCTTCACAGCTGAAGCAGCATCTTTCAGATTACACATAAAAAAAAAAAATAAGGTGGAATACTGATTCTCTCTTCAGACTCCTCTCTTGCCAAGATTGAAGGTGGAAAATCGGGCAAGCCTTACTCCAGCAATGAATGATTCCTCCTCTTCCTCCCTCTTCTTCTAACACTTCTCTGTGTCAAACCCCTCTGCTGAGCCAATTTTCTACACTGATGCTAAATAGGTAGGGGCTAATGAGCAATCTGCTACTCTTGGAAATCTCCCATGGTGGGCATGCCACAGGTACACTTGACAAGTTGAGGACAGTGTTTAACAGTGTTTAACTCTGAGTGAAATGCTGCCTGGTCATGTATGTGAGCTTTCTGTAAAACAGAGCAAGTGCTCTTCCTCCTCAGTGCAGTCTCATAAGCATCTTGGCTTCCTGCTACTAACAAGTGCTCCTTTAAAAACAGTTTTGTGGTCATGGGGGCCTTCAGAAAAGCCTTGCTTGCAGAGCACGGCTCTCTCTACTGTCTGAGATTTAGCATTTTCAATAGGCAACTTTCTGATCAAATGTGGGATGTGGCCAATTTTCAGTACAACTTCAACAAGTCTCTTTGTAGCAGGTGAGCATTAAGGCCTCTGTGTTCCCCTTGACTTATTAAAGAGGTAAAGTATAATAATTTAAGAAGCAAATAGCCAATAGTATAAAGAAACCAAAGTTTTAAAAAACATATTTTGAAAAGCAGCAAGAACAACAACAACAAAAATGTATGTATTTTCAGATTAATATTTAGAAATTAACAAATTAAGATTGGGTTAGAAATGGGAATTTCTGCAGTTGTGGGGAAGGAAGAGTCTTTCACTTCACGGTGTGTTCTATAGTGAAGGTAAGCTGCTGCAGAATACAGGATTGAATTCATGTCTGCTTCTCAATTTCCAGCGCTTATATAGATATATATATATATTCCAATTTTTACTTTGACATTTAAATGCAAATATATGTCATTTAATGGTGTTTGGGATAGTCTTTATGTATTTTCATGAGAATTAAGTTACATGAGTTGAAAGTCTTAAGAGACGTCTATAGAAGGAATTGTATAAAATAATGGAAAGGCATTAAGGTAGTTTGAATCAAGTATAAGAGTAATAATATATTTTAATAATATCTTTTCAAAGTCAATCTTTTGTGCTGTCAAATAAATGGGATCCCTCTGTTTTTTTTCTTTATTCTAGATTTCAGTTAATCAAATGCCATAATGCCCTGGCAATAGAATCTTACCAGACATCCCATGATAAAAAGATTCATTCTAGCTTCAGGAGACTCTTTTGAGACAGGTGGCTTTACATCTTTGTCACCAATTACAATGAAGATAGTTATGTCCCTGGAGGCAGTGTCTGTTCAGGGGGTGCAGACCCTGCAGTTCCACCCCAGGCACCTCTCCTGCCCACAGTGAGGGAGAATGGGGCAGCTGAGGGATTGATGGCCCAGCAAAAGCTGCTCCTGTGCCTGGGCAAACAAGAGAACTGAGCCTGCATGGAGCCACTGCTGCCACGCCTGTGCTCCCACCCTGCTGCCACCCTGCTTTTGGCTTCTGTCTGCAACTGGCACAAGAAAAATTAGTCTGAGTTTTGAAATTAACTCTCCTGAATCAGCTCTAGGGATTTTATTTTATTTTATTTTATTTTATTTTATTTTATTTTATTTTATTTTATTTTATTTTATTTTATTTTATT